>APFE031713767.1:0-270455 GCA_000404065.3 Pinus taeda | reverse complement strand
TGAAGTTTTACCTTTTATGCGGGGTGAGACCTCCCTTTTATGGTTGAAGGTTTCCCTCTTTAAAACAATAGGATCACTTCCTCTAGCAGAAGACTTTAGCTTCTTGCCAGTTTTGGAAGATATCTGGGAACTGCACTAAGCATTCCAGTGTTGGTGGCCATCCTTAAACCACCGCCCTTTATACCAACATTTCAGAGAGCACATTCAGCCTAGTGCTGCCATGCATTTTGCACATTTTGTATTACAGCTCTCTTCTTGGACTCATACATAACCCTTCGGATTAAGGGGGGGAATGTTGGACACCTAATCCTAAATGGGTTAGTGTGGAAGTCGAATGGACAAAAGGGGTCCAAGAGACCTTGGGATGTGAAACCCAAGAGTCACATAATGTACTATAAATGTAAATCTCTTGTTAATAAAATTGCACTCACATGCTTTATCTTTCCTATCTTTCTTGCTGTCCATGTGTGTTTAACAATTAGATAAAAAATGTTAAATGTTAAATGTTAAACATGACATGTTAAATGTTTATGCTTGATATCTACCCCCATATTGGGTTGTAGAGCACCTTTTGATGCAATAACTAATTTATTTCTATTTTAGAAAAAAATGAAAATAATAAATAACTATTTATATTCTTTCTATAATCAAGTTATATGTAAATCTTATTAAAAAGTTTTATTTTTTAAGATTAAAATTCTATTAGTTAAATAACCTAGATCCATCTAAACCAATCTATCACACCCCGAGAGGGATCCATCTCTTGATTGTGAACCTCTTTTTGATTGCAACTTGAGGGAAAAGTATGCACCTCGAGGGATTTGATCCCTCTCGGTGCTTAAGAGATCCGCGTTAAGATGGATCTAGGATGGTTGTATAATACTATATAATATATATATATGTATCTATGTGTCTCTTTCTTATTCCCTCTCTCTATCTCACCCCACAAACATACACACTCTCTCTCCATATCTATCTCTCCCTTCCTTTTCCTCTCTGCCTCTCTCTCTTCCCTCTATCTCTCTCCTCTCCTCTCTCTCTCTCTCCATCACTCCGTTGTCATTTCCTCTCTCTCTATACCTTTCTCCCTCTGTGTATTTCTTCTTCCTTCCCTCTCTCCCCCCTCAAATTTCATCTCTCTCTCCTCTCCCTTGATTCCTTTCTCTCCCTTTATCTCCCATCTCCCTATGTTCCCAACCCCCCCATCACTCTCTCCCCTCCATCTTTGTTTCTCCCTCTCTCTCCCTTTCCCTTCTCTCCCTATATTTCTCGCCACCTATTCTCTGTCTTGCCTCCTCTCTTCTCTCCCTCTCTCTCTATCCATCTATCCCTTGTCACTCCCTCTCTCCCCTCCCCTCTCTCTCTCTTTCTATCCATCTATCCCTTGTCAGTCCCTCTCTCCCCTCCCCCCCCTCTCTCTCTCCCCTCCATCTTTGTTCCTCCCTCTCACTCTCCTTCCCTTCTCTCCCTATATTTCTCCCCACCTATTCTCTCTCTTCACTCCTCCCTTCTCTCCCCCTCTCTATATCCATTTATCCATTTTCACTCCCCTCTCTCTCTCCACCTCTATCTCCCTGTGTCTTTTTTCTTTCCTCCCTCTCTCGCCCCCTCCAACTCCATCTCTCTATCCCCCCTCTCTCTCCCCTCTCTCTATTCCTACCTCTCTCTCCCGCCTCCCTTTCTTCATCTACCCCCATCACTCTCTCACTCTTTCTTTCTGTCTCTCCACCCTCCAACTTTGTCACTATCTGCCTCCCTATTTCTCCCTCCCCCTCTCTTGCCTTAACTTTGCTTGCTGTCATCACTTGGATCCTTAGTTAAGATAGATCTATGTTGGTTCTTACTAATATTTGTATTATATAAATTTCACATCTTTAAATATAAAAGTATTCTATTTTACTAGTAGCGAGGATAGAGTGTTTATATATATCTCAAAACTAATTATAACCCTTTTCCTATTAGCTTCAGTTAAAAAAATGTTATAAAATTAATTTAAAATAAAATATTTTATTGTGAAATGAGTTATGGTTTTTGGGCACGTGGTTTTGATAATCTATGGTATTGGCACATGATATTGTAACAAAGCCTATTTACAAGTTAAAAATATCCATGGTAAAGTGGGGGTGAATATCAATGGTCAGGAATCTTGTCATATTATTATAAAATATTTAGATTGTGAAATAAGATATGATTTTTTGGCATGTGATATTGATAAGCCATGGATTAGCCCATGCTATTGTAACAAAGCCTATTCACAAATTCATAAATCAATGATAAGCGATGGTATTGTAACAAAGTCTATTTACAAATTAATAATATCCATGGTAAAGTGGGGATGAATATCCATGGTTAAGAATATTTTCATATTGTTCTCAAATATTTTGATTGTGAAATAAGTTATGTTTTTTGGGCATGTGGTATTTGATAAGCCATAGTATTGACCCATGGTATTATAACAAAGCCAACTTTTTACAAGTAAATTTTATCCACTGTAAAGTGGGGGTGAATACCCATGGTTAAGAATTTTGTCATATTGTTATAAAATATTTTGGTTTTGAAATAAGTTATGGTTTTTGGGATTGTGGTATTGATAAGCCATGATATTGTAACAAAATCTATTCAATAGTTAATAACAAAATCAAAATATAACAAATTGAATTTTATAATTTTTATTACTTTATCTTTTTATTATTAATTGAGTTAACATTTAGATTTTTACACTCATCCCCATACTTTTGACGTCTATTATTATTATTATTATTATTATTTAACTAAGCCGACATTTATAATTGTTTACATAATTACATTACACCTACACATCTACTCTATACTGGGTTGTAGACTGTCGAATCAATAGGTTATGGCTTGTTTTGGTCTGTCGTTTGAGAAACCAGATTAGTGACAAAACCATAAATATTATAGCATCTAAAAATGCAATTCAATTGTCTATACTTTTATTACTTAGTCTATTATATAACATAAGTAATTTTATTACTTAGTCTATTATATAACATATAATCGAAAAACTAGAAGAGAGAAATTAGGTAAACAGTAGACATGTAGACTTAGAAAAAGAAAGATCCATCGTTATCGGCACCTTGTCACTATCAGGAGAGGAAAGCAACCTAGATGGGGAGGGAGGTCAAGATGGTTTTTCATGCATTTTAGGTGTAGGTCTAAGGTTTTTAGAAATAGTTGTAGCTCATCAAGCATGATGAGAACCTCCTCCTTTGCTTCATTTTTATCTAAGAGAACACTTCCCAGTAATGTCTTCATGTCTATATATATATATAGTGGTTGAATCGTCCTATAGTGTGACACATATTAGGCATTTAATTAAAAAAATTCATCGACGACCTTGGCATTAGTTAAACAACTACATTCTAATGCAATATCTTTTTCATCCTCTGCAAGTTCCACTTGAATGTTCATGGGAATCTGAGTCCGATAAATTTTAGCAGAGGATTTCGCTTTGTGTTGAACATGGGATCCTCCTTGTGATCTAGAATAACTAGCACCACATCTCTTCCTAGCTCTCTAATGCAACATGATTGTCCACTGAAGACAAGGACCAATACTCCCTAGGAAGTTTTTATTCACAAGGGTGGCAAGAAAAAAGGGGAAGTGATAAGCAAGGGTGTGGATTAAGAAAAACAGGTCAGAATGGAGCATAGAATTTGTTGAGGGAAAGGAATTAGAATAGGTGAGAAGCTCAAAGGGAATAGAATGTAGCTAAAATGAAGTATAAAAAGGGATGGGATGACCCAAAAACTGCGTATGACACAATCCCAAGTCATCACAAAAGAATAACTAAATGATTAACTACAATATAAATAATGATAACAATGACCAGAGTTTTGAAATATAGGGTGAAACATGTACTGAAGACACAACAGGGAAAAGCTAACATTTCATTGATAACACTTGGCATCAAATCCATAATAATCACCTCCTATTGTTTTGATGAGAGAAAAGGAGGAGCCCATTATACCTAATAAGTGTTGAACCTTTAATGTCTTGTATTGAGATGAAACAATTATCATCTACTCGTTATAACCACAAAATATATCTTTTAACCACCCTTGCAAATCTTGAACATGTGTGGGAGGATAGGTAGTGATGATACTCGATGGTGGCTCCAAACAATCAAAACCAAAAATCATTATAACATGTATCCTCAATCCAATCAAGGGATTCAAAACATCATTAATTCCAAACTAGTGTAACATCCAAAATGATGTAATGGATAATGGTGCACTATATAATGGCATGGTTATCTCCCATCATTGTTGGGGAGGGAACTATGGCACACCCTCACCTATGAATTCTTGGTGGGATGGCTATCATGTGCCCTCCCACCTAGAACCTTCTATGTCACCCCATTTGGTGGGGACATGTCTTTCCTTCCAAGATATAAACATTCTTATTTCAAAGCTAAATAAGGAAGAGAATCCCAAGTAGAATTTCTAAATGCTACCTCCTTTTCACATCCTTTATTAGCTAAGTAGTCTATTATTTTGTTCCTAGTTCTTAGAATGTGTGAAGTGATAATCACGGGGATTAAGGGAAGCATGTTGGATACTCTCTCCAAACTTCTTTTTGAGTGTCAGTTGGTGGATACTTTACTGGGGGAAATTCCATGTAGAGTCTTAAAGACCATTGAAATTATGAGCTAGGAGTCTCCTTCTACTATTAATTTAGAATCATGTAGAGATTCAACCAATTGAAGGTTGAGCTATAGAGATTTTATTTTGGTAGAATTATTTTTGTTAAGACCCATGGAACCTAACAGAAAATGGTATAGGATCTTTATAAATTGATCATAAAAACCTCCTCCAAAGTTCACAACTCTTGCCTTTCCCTAAGAGGAAACATTGAAGTTCAATTTTATAAATTTCAGAGGATGAAGCTTCCAAACTATAGGGATGTGAGGGGGAAATGAAGAAAAGGGGTTCTGATATGGAGGTGGTCAAAGTAGGAGAGCCCAATCTTTCCAAATGTTTGATTCTAGATCCTTGTCTTACAAATTGTTTTCATACCATTGTTGAGAAGATATTGATTCCCTATGTTGTCCTCAATTCTTTTCCAAATGACTTCCATGGGGAGTAAGAACTTATGAAAAAATATTCTATTTCTCTTTTTACATATGCCCCATAGCATAAAACCAAGCAGTAGAGTTCATATTCATTGAATAGCTCAATTCAAATAAGCCATTTTCCTCCATTTTTTATAGTACTAGGTGTTTATACATGTTTTTAATTAAAACTACAAAAGTGCCATGCATTTCTTTCTAATTTTGTCAAATTTGACACCATTCCTTTTTTTTCCCTTCACCATGACCATAGATTAGGGAGGATGCCACATGAAAAATTATAAGTAAATTCAAAAAAGAAGAAACACATGCTGTTGCAAGAATGAATGAAGTACATGTGGATTTTTTCTTCCACTCTCAACATCAGTGGTTTGGTTTCAAATGTTAGTGCATATGCAAATATATCATATGCTACATCTTCATATGGCATCATTACAATTATATGCTTATGTTTGATATCATGGTGATAATGGCACAATTAGAGGTTTAATTTCAAAACATATGTTATATATGTTGATAACACTCTTGACTTTGGTATCAAACATTGGAAATTTTGATATTTTCAACATGAAATATCAATAAGGTATCCAAAGCTTATGTTGCAACAATTCATACATTGGAATGTTGTATTTTGATTTTAAAATCATATCATTTATATGTTAAATGTTTATGTATTGTGTTGGGTTGACATGGCATACATGTTATGGTGGGTTGACATGCCATACATGTTGCGCTAGGTTGACATGGCATATGTGTTGTGTTGATGGCATGGTATGCGGCATATCTAGAAACACCGTTGAAATGAAATGACTAATATGAAATAAAGGGGAAGGTTGAAAATTTAATTCTCACCCCTATCATGCATTTGATTAGTGACAGAGATTGGTAGGGATTTTGTGATTGATGATGGAGATTGCATGCACAACATGGGGGTTTTTCCTGGGTTTTGTACGACAATAGACATCCATAATTGCATTTTCACCTTTAATCTTGTCATTTAATTCGTTATTTCTATCTCTATGAGTGTTTTTTATTGGAAAGTAGATCACTACTGGTGGGGGTGTGAATCAATAGTGTGGCACTTTTAAAATTTTTCTTCAATTACTTAATCTTTTACACCATGCACAAATTGAAACACAAAACCACAAATTATAGAATCAAATAAATATGAAACCATAAAAATCAATCACACAGTGGACACAAATATTTCTGGTGGAAACCCCTCTTCAGGGAAAAAATCACCTGCTACTGCTGTGTTTCTCAAATTCTATTATGTCAAGAAAATTCTTTACATAGAGTTATACATATGGCTACTCTCAAATGGAGATAGTTTCTCAAGCAGATCTACAAACTACCATTCACTGAAGGCCACCACAATCAATGATCCTCGCTTGGTTACTCCTGAACTATCAATGACTCTACAAACTCCTATCTGCTAGAAGCTACCATGACCAATGAACCTCGCCCAGTTTCTGCCAAACTATCCAACCACGATTGGATTTGAGAAATCGACTCTCTTATATCGATTTTGCTTGAGTCCTCCAACTCTTCTCCTCTCTATGGTTATCATTTCAAATTGTTTCAAAATAAAATCGAGAACTGCTCAGCATGAGATCTGTAACAACATATTGTCAAAGCACAATAAAAATCTAAATCTCCAACTCCAAATACTACACATACAACAATACCATCTCTCCAAACACTACTCCAATCAACACCTCAACATCTCACACACTCCATAACCATAAGGTTGAAACAAGCTACAACTCACTACTACTACAATTGCAAACTGATACAAAAAATATGCATAATAAGGCTCACACGATTTGAAAGCTCTTCACCAAGCTCACTCTCACTCAACATAGACTCAACAACCGACCATACTAAAAATGATCTTTTTCTAAATATTGAGATGAACACAAGTGCTCAACTCAATAATTAATCAGAACTATTAGGCACCACAACTCTATTCATGCACTTGAATTAATTTGGATTCAGCTCATTAAATCTATCAAACCACCAACTCCACTTGCCTTTTGATCTTTTCAACTTTGATCAACTTCTGGAGGTCCCAAGAAATTTTCCAACCATATATCGAAAAGTTTTGATCAAGGAGATAGTTAAATCACAAAAATTAGCTCAACACTACGATGAATGTGGAGCAATTGTTATGAAAATCCATGGTCACTCCCATAACACAGTCCTGCAAGTGACTGAAGCTATAACTACACCCTTGGTCCTGCCTCCATGTGACTGGAGCTCTCCAACCGGCCCCTTGACTCAGAAAGCATGCGACTGGGACTTAAGCTCAGTGAAATAATCCATCCTTCAATTTAGAACCTATGCTACTTGTTGGACTATCATCCTCAGCTCTTGAACACTCCTCCAAGCCTTTGCAATAGGTCTACAACTGCTGAAATAGGCCAAGAATAAGTCAGTTACATGCTAGACCTATTTTGCGAACTTTAGCACCAAGACCAACACCTATAGCTCCTCAAGCAGCAACCAGAACATCTATGACACCTCCAATACCTATAGCAACATCTCCATCATTTGTAGCATCATCCCTAATTCTTGCAGTTCCAATATCAAGGCATGCAACTGCCTCCATCACTGGTAGAAGCACCTCTAACACAAGCAACCGCATCTCACACATATAACAACATATGCAATGTATCCAAGACATATAGAGACATATGCAACATCTATAGAAACACTCCAACCACCTGCAGCAGAAACATCTCCAATATACAACACAACATCAACACCCATAGCAACAATTCAATCCTCCTGCAACAACATCATCTCCAATCAAATAAACATATCTGGAAACCATCTCCTCAGTAGCCACAACATCATCTCCACTAGGTCTAGTCATAGGTATGTTGACATCAATGCCAACTAGCATTACCATCAACCAATCACCATCACCAAGCACTCATCACACATGCATATGACCAAGAAAATCTCGAACATATTGACATCAATTCCAACACTAAAATGCCAACAAACTCCTCCTTTGGCATTTATGTTAACCTACATCCAACATGTGAGGCTAACTCAACAATCCAAAATAGCCCCCCCTTGACATCAATGGAAAATTGCCATACCAACACTGAAGAATAATGCCAATAATGTCCGATGAGAGTAGGACTCCCCCTATTATGCACAACACCATGTTGATGCAACCCATGAAGTATCTCCTAGAAGATAAGCATGAAAACAAGGAAACCGACTGCCAACACCATTAGCTAATGCCATGCCAGCTACGAATAATGAAACATGCTCCCCCTAAGCATGTAATGGATTTCTAATCAATACTTTGTCTACTACATTGAGCCTCCTTTCCAAGTGCAAGAAAATACTCCTCATGACCATGACTCTAACTAAATTTAGACATGATACACAGTACATTACAATACATAATGCTTCATGGAGAAAATACATGGTTGTGACATATCCACAAGACTAATATATGAATCCTCTATAAAACCTCCTATCACCAACCATGACTCTATAGACCCAAGTTTACATCATTCACCCAATGAATTGGTGCTACATCAAAGATATACATAATGGAATATGACTTGGACTCTATTTACCCATACATAGTAAATGACAAGATGTGTTAGACACCATGGGTCACTCTATGAGCAATGTCATAATCTCTCAATGTGTAGCAGCAACATAAGGATACAAATCCACATCATGAGGAGCAACAATCTCTCCATATACAACCATCCATATGAATCAACATGATTCAACGACATGAATATCCACACATCATAAGAAGCATCATGCTCTCTCTCTCTCCATGCAATTACAACATATAATTCAACCATCTAAAATATATCAAAAACATATAAGATTCATCTAGAAGTATAAACATAAGCAATGGAGTACATAAATTATAGATGATCCATCTAGAAAAATGTGACAACAACTATAAATATTGTCCTGCATAAACAATGTCAACATTATGAAAAACCATTAGGAAGCACATACGCTCCCCCTGAATGTGTGATTCTCCATCACACCTTGACCATATGCATGAGACAACTGTGTGGTTTTCATACCTCCAATATATCACAAGAAACTCAACATGCAATTGCTCCAAAAACCATCAGTAATAATATAGCTTAAATATAAACAATGAATGTTGCAACAAGGTTGATATACATATCTTTTCCACTCATATATACAATAAATACATTAGCTGCAAAAATAATGTGTGAAAAGAAATAAACATAAGGAATCAAGCCTTGAGGAACTATCTTCCCCTGAACATGATGTACCTCGTATGAAGTGATTTGGCTGAAATGAAAGTGCATGAAGGAACTGAATCAAGTTGCCAACACTCCCCCTGAGACCATCCAAATATCATGCATACTACCATAGTTAAGTAGATATAACATGCAAGAATGGACTGCAATAGGGACTGATCTCACTAATCTAAATATGATGAGGAAGAGTACTCTCTTGGCCTCTTCTTACTCTTTTCTCTTCCCTTCAACACATACACATTATCTGGTGTCTTGACCCCTCTAGCAATCACTCTCCTTGATCCTTCCTTTCGGATGATGCTTTAGACATCCAATGAGCCAAACATCTTCTGCATTTTTCCTCTTATCACCAATATTGGCTTTACCGCTTCCCAACACTCTAGCGGTTTCACTACATTCAAACTCAACACGACCATCCTTGGGTTTATTGAGAAAATGAAATTTTCTCCTATCTCCTAACATATGGTGTGAGCATACACTATCTATATACCACATGTCATCCTCATCACGAGAACAAAGTGCAATGCCACATCTTCCTATCTTCTTCTCTTTCTTCCATATGCTCCTAGGATGCACAAATTTCTCCCTTGATTGCTTCTTTTGAACAAATGGCCTCAAATATATAGACATCTTACAATCCTTGGAAATGTGCCCAAAATTATGGCACACATAACACTCTATATGCCCAAGATATGTAGCCAAATCATCTAATATCTTGTTTCTCATACTGGACCTCCATCTTCTTACGCTAGATTTGCAATCAATGGATTTGTGCCCAAACATGTTACAAGAAAAACAATGATCATTGAAAGAATTTTTATACCTAAATGTAAGTCCTCATTTTGGTTGATCATACTAATGCATGGATGAGTGCATTCTCCTCTTGCAATCAGCTGCCACATGACAAAAATAATGATAGTTGAAGCACTCAATCTTGTCCATCAAGGGGGTAAAGGAGTTTTGAATTCTCCTTTGAAAACTGCTACCTCCAACCATAGGAGTGAATGATCTTCTAGATGTGATATCTCCTTTTTGTTTTCTATTTTACTGCTTCTTGTGGATCACATTCTTTGTTGTAGGCTTCTTTGGTTCTACTTTGTCATTCTTTCCTGCATGCAAACTTGTCTCACCCTTTTGAAGATTGCTGCCAATTTTTCTCACTGGTATGGTGCTCTTCACTTTCTCCAATTGCTGGTTCTTTTCGTCAAGATACTTTCTCAATTTGTCAATCACATCTTCAAGCGCTTCAACATAGTATTTTCTATCAATTTTCTTGCTGCAATTTACTTCTTCTAATCTTTTTAGGTACTAATTTCTTCCTTGAGATTTTTCTCCTTTTGATCACAATCCTGCAATTTCTTCTTATGCTCCTTGTACACATTTGTTAGTCTACCAATTTCACTAGAAAATTATTCAATAACAACCATGGAAGATTCATATTGAGCCTTAAGAATCATATAATTGTGATCACCATCTCTATCACTAAAAAAATTTGAATCCTTGTCATTACCACTATCTGAAATACAACAAAAGAATATCATTACAAATTATACCTTCAGATTTGTTGTTCTTGTTCACAGTTCGTTCATGTGGAGCTTCCTTCTTATTTTTGATGTTATTCTCAATTTCTCCATCATTATTGATGCTACTTGCTCCATATAGGATATGCAATCTATCCCAAATTTCCTTTGTATATTTTAAATTTTAAATTTTCTCTAAATTTGCACTATGTAGATTTTTGAAAATAATTTGCCTTGCTTGAGAATTTTTCTTCCATACTTTAGATGCAGGAAAATCTCCATCATTTCCTTCACAAACCAAAATACAAATGTTAGAACCACAAAGCAATAATTTATTTTTCACATTTTCTTTCCATGCTTTGAAATTTGCAATAGTAAGAACCAATTTATTGGAGAACTCATTTCAAAAAAAATATTCAAATTTTGGTGCGAATCTCCAAGATCCACTCTCCAGTGATCAAGCTTCACCTAAGGCCCGCTCTAATACCAATTGTTGGAAATTAGATCACTACTGAGAGGGGGAGGGGGTGAGGGGTGAATTAATAGTGTGGCACTTTTAAAAATTTTCTTCAATTGCTTAATCTTTTATACCATGCACAAAATGAAACACAAAACCATAGATTAGAGCACCAAATAAGTATGCAACCATAAAAATCAATCACACAATGGTCACAAATATGCCTGGTGGAAAACCATCTCCAGGGGAAAAAACCACTCGCTGTTGTTGCACTGCTCAAATTCTATTATGTCAAGTAAATCTTTACATATAGTTGTACATATGGCTACTCTCAAATGGAGATTGTTTCTCAAGCAGATCTACATACTACCATCCACTAAAGGCCACCACGATCAACAATCCTCACCCGATTATTCCTAAAATATCGACAACTCTACAAACTTCGATCTGTTGGAAGCTACCACAACCAATGTGTTAGGAATTTACTTCAGAGAGATAATTTATTTACCGAGAGAAACAAACATAAAATAAACAGCAACAATCATAAACCATAAACACAAATATCTATTTGGGAAAACCCTAACTCCATGGAAAAACCAAACACAATGAAATTTCATTAGCCTTGGCCAAAAAACTTGGCCAAGATGGCTAAGTGAGCCTTCACCACTCACTTCTGAGGCCTACATTACAATGAAGTCTTTCTAGTCTTTTTTAGGCTCCATTACATGCAATACCATGAGCATAAAACCATGGGTACACAATACCATATGCCCCAAAACCATCACTATTTAACCTGGTCAATCTCGACTCTAAATTTGAGTCAATTTTACCTAACAATTCCCCCCCTTCGGCTTCCTTGACTAAATCCAGCCAAAACTGCTAAGTGAGACAACCCCACTCACTCTCGTCCTTATCCCCCTCAAAGTTTTTACCTCGAGTATTTGTGAAGTTGACGTCCCCCCATCACCTAGGTCTAACCCATACTTTACCTGTGATTACCCAGGGGTACACATGCCTTACCAAGTCTTACAACAATATGCCCACTTACATGTAATAAAATTGGCTCGAACTTGGAGATCAATTCTTCTGGCGCTGATTTGAATATCTTTTTAGTGGAGCTACCTTTCTCCACCATTGGCCAGGGAATTCCACCTCATACGAAAAACACATACTTCATTCTTTTTCATTTATAATTTGCATCCAGTCAAGACCTGTGATCTTGGAATTTGCATTTCACTTTTCCAGTCCTTGTGTCACCATTGCAGTTCCCATGACCTTAACTGCTATAGCCAATGTCTTGACTATGAGATCCTCCTCAATTATATCCAAATTCAATTCTAGCCTATCTGATTACCTCCTGGCTCCCTTGGCTTCTCATTTTCTTGGAAAATTGTTGCACCTACCATCTATTTATCCCATTTGGCCACGCTAACACCATGAGCTATGCCCAAATTTGTTTCCATCAATCTTCCTCCTTTGCCATCATTGCCACTGCCTCAAATTTTTCTTGGTGCATTTTGTTATCACTCAGATTTTCTTAGAAGTTGTAAGAAGAGGAAAGGGGTCTGAAGTAACCACAAACCAACTTTTGGGTATAGAATCTAGCCAATCTGTACCTAGAAAGGGCTCTCTTTTTTAGATTTAGCTTTGTTTTATAAGGTTTTAGGCTAGTTATGAAAGCTTTGAGATTTGATTGGATTGGGTGGTGAAATTTAGTAGCAGAGGGGTAGAACTGAATAGTTTAGTCTGTTGGGCTGATGGAGTCAAAGGAAATGGCTCAACTGGATTTGGTTTCACAACAAAGGATGGCTTCACAGGGCAAGATAGCTAAATAGGGAGCAAATAGAGACTTGAAAAGATGGGATGGACTTAAAAGGGATGAATATCAATTAAGAATCCTTCAACATATTTTAAGAGAAAAGAACTTGACTAATCACCAATAAAGAGAAGTTACGAATTCTTTACTAAATGATCAAAATGAATAAACTAGGAAACATGAGCAATTAAGAATTCACTGTTTATGCTAGTTTAGAAGAAAACATTGAGAACAAAAATGATTGAAGATAGATTGCACTTAAGCACTTTCTGAATTATTCGTTTTCGTTTTAATATTCATATGTGGAACATAATTGATATAATAAACAAGAAAACAATAGCACATGAGATATAAGATACTTATTTGTATGGTGTTCAACACATGAATCTTGTGAAAAGTCCTTTGCATTAATTCTTCATCTAGCTAGCCATGCAAAATTTGTCCAACAACACTTTATTCCAAAATAATCAGTTTTACAGCAATGTCTAAGAATCCGCCCTCAATACTCTAAATGAGGGAGTACTTATACAAAAAATTTACAATAAAATATCTCAAAACAAAGTGAGATATAATCTGAGATGACTAACTAGAAGTTACATGAAGATAGGGCTAGATGGTCTCGTAGATAATAGATAGAGGCAAACGGATGGTTTGCTGACCTTATTCTTGAGACTGTGCTGGAGTTAGGCCCTATGATTTGGCATCTTGCTGTCTTTGATGTAATTCTATGTTGGCTGTTCTGCTTTTTACTTTCTCACTGATAGACTTTGACCTGCATCTGATACTCTTTATCTGTTTGATCTCTGTTTATCCTCTTTACCATCATTGACTGTAGTAAATAACCAAAATTTACCTTTTACAAAGGAGAAACTACAAAATTTCTAACATTTCTTCCCACCATTTTGGTTTTGGTATTCGGGTTTTTTGAAGTTTTCTGAGGGTTTCATTAGTTTCGGTGTACCTGAAAGAGGTAGGCTGAATTGGAAACAAGTTCTTTATTTCATGCTCAACATAGAACAGGGTCTCTAGATTGTCATGGAGAACTCTGCCTGTAGGTAGTGCCTTTGATGTTGATGCACTTGTTGATGAACTTGCATGGTTTCCTGCATATTGATTCAATTTGTCCACATAATCTATATGCCTCATTAATTTTTCATTAATAACTAAAGACCTCGGTAGCCCTTTCCTCTGCAAAATACCAAATTTTTCCATAAAAGCATTGATTTCCTCCTGTATGTCATGGCATCTTCTTTTTAAATTTTGCATCAGAGTCCTTTTAGTTAATACCCTTTTGACTTCTAAAATGGTCCATGTTCTATCTTCAATGCCTAGTTCTTTGAGCTGGTACTTATTCTTGTTATTCAAAAAATTTATGAGCTTGGTGGCTTCCTCAGACATCTTTCCTAATTCAGCTCTTGTCCTTTGAATCTCTTCTCGAGCTGCCTTTACCAAATAAATTTGCTCAAAAATTATTTGGATTGATGGCCAAACATCATTTATTGACTGAGTGATGTTGGTCCATAAAATCTTCTTAATGTCTCTTAGAGGCTTGTCAAATGTGAGATCTTTTTCTAATGATTTCACCTTGTTTTCTAGTCCTTTAATTTCCCTTGTTTTTTCTGCAACATTTATCTTTGAGAGATCATATCTTTGCTCTAAGTTAACATATTGTTATTTTACCTTTTTCAGCTCTGAAACTTGCAGTTTCATCTCTTCCATTGGTTTTATTAGCTCCTCTGTACTTAGATTTGAAATCCTTGCTGATGTTGTTCCTGTTCCTGTACCTGCATTTGTGGTTAGACCTGTGACTACCTCAACTGTAGCTGCTGGAATGTTCGGTGCCAGAGCTGTTCCAAGGGTTGAAGGGACTGCAGTTGAGACTACTGATATCACATTGGGAGGCTAAGAGGTCGACTCTCCCTGCTTGTCCTTCAATGATTTTCTAGTTCTTGTTCAGTCTCATTTAGTCTTTCATTAAGTTTTAAGACTAAATCTATTAGCTCTTCTTTAGACCTTTGCTTTATGATCTCAGCAGTCTGTGGATGTCTAGAAGGAGGCAATTTTAGCTGCTTTCTTAAGGGAGCAATATCTTCATCTTTCTTTTTGATTAAGGCTTCTGTAGCCTTCACATCTTTGGGATCATGACCCAACTCAATAATCAATTCTTCTAAAGATTTTATTCTATTATCTTTAGCATGTGAGGAGGCTTTCTCTAGCTGTAATTGGGCAGTTGTATTATTCAAAGGATTTTCTAGCCTTTGGACCATCATAGCTTATCCGAATTGGATCCATTAAAGACTGGAAAAGAACCATGACTGTATCATGTCGGGACAAATCTCTAAAATTCCAAAACAACGATAAAAAACACCCTGAACCAGTGGCAATGGCAGCTAGCATGGAACGATGAGGACCTCGGTCAAAGTGCGCTAACCGAGGCCCATGGAAACTGCGCAGGAGGTCAAAGTAGCCCCTGGGAGCCCCAAATCGGGAAAAGGAGAACTCGGGAGCTGGAGAACTGCGGGTGGAGAAATGAAAAGCACTAAAAGGAAAAAGGTGGGACCTGCAATCTGGAAACCGACAGTATTGATCGGGGCGCCCTCAGACAGTGAACGGTTTTGGAGAAGAGTGGAGCGATCCCACTCAACAATCGACGCATGGCAGCAGAGGTGAGAGAAAATCATCATTGATCACGCGTTAGCAGTCGAGCAAGTCAACCGCATGGGATGTGCATATGACGTTGGATCTGGAGGAGCCCAGATCAGATAGTTGAGATTACGCTTGATGGAGGAAGCGGAATCGACAAGGAATTAAGCCGCGTTCTAAAGGGATTTGGAATCTGTTTGACTGCCACGGTGGAGGAAGAATGCATCCACGACGTAACCGAAGAAACAAATCGACGAGCAGGCTGGCGCTATTCAGATGAGGACACGTGGCCACTCCCTGAGCATTCATGCTGACGCCGAACAGGGAACTCCAAGTGCAGCTGCAGAAGGCGAATCGACAGTGGCAGAAGAGGAATTGAACAAGCATGGAAACGAATGGCTAAAAGCCATGAATAGAGACAAAATACACCGTCAAGTCGGAGTGAAGTCCGAGAGACGAGGGGAAAAGACCAGAATCCCGAGAGGAGGACAGAATACACAGAGAAGAAGGTAGTAAAGCAAGACAAAAGCGGGACGAGATAGAGGAATGAGCTGATGCAGCGGCATCATTGAGCACCACCAAGCATGAGAGATTCGAGCCACCCCACAAAGGGATCTGTCCGGGTTGAGCACCACGTTGGGCTCTTAGCACTATAGCCCAGAAGGTTACAGAGCTAGTGGGAAGAAGACACTGTGTACTCCAGTGGCTTGGGGAATCTAAAAACCAACCTGCCAAGCAAAACCTGCTTCGGGAGAACTCACATTGAGTCCCTGTATTGTAATTCTCTGTTTAAAAACACAATAAAACAAGGCCACCACTGAAAGCTGGACTAGAGACGTAGCCCTGGAGAATAGGGTGAACTCCTTATTAAAATAGCTTGTGTCTTTGTGGTTGCTTACTGTATTTCTTTGTTGTCTTTCAATTTAAATGTCTGTGTATTGTCAATCTGATCGATCCGTTGCTTAAATAACACAAAACACACACTGGCACATGAGTCTGTAATACCTTTTGTTTAATAAAACTTTAACTGATATCACTCATAGGGTGATTAGTAGATCAATTTTTATCAAAGCAGTTGGTTGTAAGGTTAGACAAGTTTGTGTTGGTTTAGCTGTGAATGCTAACTAGATAAATGCTCAAATTAGGAGAAAGAGAGTTGGTGGAAACTAATCCTAAAATTAAGAGAGTCTATCCTCGGAAGACAATGTCAGAGGAAGGTTCTATGGGGCTAGACCCTCAATTCATAGAAAATTTCCTAGCTATAAAGTCTATGGTAGAATAAATATATAGGGACTTTAGAAAGCATAAGGATGAAGATTCATCAGGTTCTAAACAAGATAAGGAAAAAGATGAGTCTCATTCCTATGACCACTCAAAAGGAAAGGGGAAAGAGGAAAGCTCTCTCACACATCTTAATAGCCCTGTGCATAATAAGTGAGTTTCTTTGATTAAACTAGATGTTAAATTTGATTTGCCTATATATGATGGAGAGCTAAATGCTGAAAAGTTGGACAATTGGATCAGACAAATTGATGTGTATTGCAGGGTACAGAACATAGATTGGGACAAGAGTAAGATTCAGCTGGCAAGCTTATGCCTAGGAGGCACTACCTTGGTTTGGTGGGAAGGCAGAACCCAAGTTGATATGAAGAAGCATGGTAAGACCATCTCTGTCGGGAGTGAATTTGTTGCTACAATAAAAAAGCAGTTCTATCCATTGGCCTATATGCAACAAGCCATGATGAGTTGGCAAACTCTGCGACAGTTGAAAGGGAAAAGTGTACAAGGGTATACTCAAGAGTTCAGAAAGAGAGCATTGATGTTGGGTATCTCATTAGACTCACCAGAAACTCTTTGAAGTACATTGGTGGTCTACACAACTACATGAGGCATACCATCCTCATGTTTAATCCCACTAGTATAGATGAGGTATCTGTACAAGCTACTCATCTAGAAGCTTAGAGGAAAGAATGGGAATCCAGAAGTTGGGGGACCATCCCAACCCACTGTAAGCAAGAGCAAGGAGAAAAGAAAGAAGAAGTGGAAAGCAAGGAAGGCTAACACTGCACAAAAAGGAAAAGCCTCATGCACTCACTATAAAATGGAGGGGCATGTTGATGAGCATTGTTGGATTCTGCATCTAGAGCTGAGACCTAAGAAGTCCTAGGGCAAGAAGAAGAAGACTGTTGCAGCAATTCAGAGAGATTTAGGGTCAGACTCGGCAGATGAAACAATCACTACAGCCACAGGAATAAAAGGTAAGAATTCTGAAGCATCCACTAGTAATTCTGCTCAATTTGTTATTGATGAAGAACATGAGAGAAAAAGACATGAGCTTTTCCATATTCGAGTTGTTTTCAAAAATCAAAAGATTGATACTTTGTTTGATAGTGGCTCACAAGTAAATCTAATTTCTGAAGCAATTGTAAAGAAATTGGGATTAACAACTACACCTCATAAGAAACCATACCCATTAGGATGGTTGAATGATAAAGCACACCTACAAGTGACTAGACAGTGCAAACTCAAGTTTTCTTTTGGGTCTGCATTTGTAGATGACATTGAGTTAGATGTAATTCCTTTAGATATGTGTGGAATTGTTTTAGGAAGTCCTTACTTGTATGATAAAAAAGCTATTTTCTATAGAGCTGAGAACAAGTATCTACTTGTCAAAGATGGAATCGAATACTTTGTAAGAGCTCACCAGCTCAAGAATAATTACACTCTCATAAACTCAGGACAGATGAAAAGAATGACAAATTCCTACAAACAATTCTTATTGATGGTTGTAAAGGAAAAGACACCTGATAATACCAAAATACTTGAAGGCTGTAATGCTGATCAACAAACTGATATAGAAAAGGTTGTTTCAGAGTATGATGTCTTATTTCAAGAACCTAAAGGTCTGCCACCCAAAAAGGGAATAATACATGATATTGTTTTGCAGCAAGATGTTCCCTTGCCTAACATTGGGATGTACAGGTTTTCCGCTTTAGAGAATGTTGAAATTAAGAAACAGGTGCAGGAGTTGCTCGAGAAAGGGTTCATCAGGCCTAACAAATCACCATGTGGGTCACCAATCGTTTTGGTGAGAAAGAAAGATGGCTTATGGAGAATGTGCATTGATACCAAGCACTGAATAAGATAACAATCAAAAACCATTATCCCCTTCCTTGCATAGATGATATTTTAGATCAATTGAAGGAAGCTATTTATTTCACCAAGCTGGATTTGCACAGTGGATACCATCAGGTCAAAGTTGCAAAGCAAGATGCATGGAAGACTGATTTCAAAACAAAGCAGGGATTGCATGAACAACTGGTTATGCCTTTTGGCTTCACCAATGCCTTTGCTATTTTCATGAGATTAATGAATGATGTACTCAAACCTTTTCTTGATGATTTTCTTATTGTGTATATGGATGACATTCTGATTTTTAGTAAAACGTGGGAAGAAAATTTAAAGCATGTTAAGCAGACATTAGATGTTTTGAAAAGAGAAAAAATTTATGTTAAACTCTCCAAATGTGAATTTGGCAAAACCTTTCTAAATTATTTGGGTCATATAGTAGGGGGAGGTGAATTGAAAATAGATCCCTCTAAAGTGGCAGTCATTATAAACTGGCCTAAACCCAAGTCTACCACAGAAGTGAGAAGCTTCTTAGGAGTAGCACAATATTGGAGGAAATTCATTTCAAATTTTTCCTCAATTGCAGCTCTCTTACATGCTTTGACAGGATTGAACAAGGTGTTTCAGTGGGGAGGCAAACAGCAGAAAGCCTTCGACACCTTGAAAGAAAATATTAGTACAGCCCCTGTACTAGCACTCCCAGATCTACAAAGACCATTTGAGATCCAAACTGATGCCAGTGACTATGCCATGGGAGCAGTGTTGACACAGCATGGTAAACTCATATGTTATCATTCTGAGACTTTTAATCCTGCAATGGTTAACTATCCTACCTATGATAAAGAATTGTATGCGTTAGTTGAGAGTGTGAAAAAGTGGAAACATTACTTAATGGGCAAAGAGACAGTAATACACACTGATCATCAACCACTTTAATATCTACACTCCCAAACTAAGTTGCAACAATCAAGACATTATAGATGGATGGGTTTTCTACAATAGTTTCATTTAGTCATCAGATATAAAAAGGGCATACATAACAAGGTTGCAGATATGTTATCTAGACCCATTATAAATGCATCTACCATACTTAAGCATAATTTTGTGCTGAATGAAAGCTACATAGAACATTATGCTCAGGACATGGACTTTAATGATGTATATGCAACTTTGAGTCAAGGCAAAAGAGTAGAAGAATTGGACTATCATGTGAAGGATCGACTCTTATATCATTGTGGGAAACTCTGCATTCCACAAACTGAGAGAGTAAAGATAATTAGGGAAGCACACACTTCTCTGATATCAAGTCATTTTGGAGTAAGTAAAACAGTTGCATAGTTGCAAAGGTTCTGCTATTAGCCGAAAATGAATGAGACAGTTTCTAGATATGTAAAGGGGTGTGCTATGTGTGTTAAAAGCAAGCCCAATAACAGGAAACTAGGCTTGTACACTCCCTTGCCAGTTCCTTCTCACCCTTAGGAAAGAATTTCCATGGAATTTGTTGGGGGACTGCCTAAATCTAGAAAATGTCATGACTATCTATATGTTGTTGTGGATAGGTTCAACAAAATGTGTATTTTAATACCCTGGAGTAAACAGATTACAGTTGAACAAACTACAAAATTGTTCTTTGAACATGTATGGGTTCATTTTGGATTACCCACTTCCATTATATCTTATCGAGACACCTGATTTGTGGGGATGTTTTGGTCCAGCCTATGGAAACTAATGGACACCAAATTAAAGAAAAGCACAGCTTTTCATCCACAAACATATGGCTAGACAGAAGTAGTTAACAAGACAGTGATTCAGTTACTGAGAGGATATTGCAACAAACATCCTAAGCTTTGGGATGAGCATTTGTGTTATGTGCAGCATGCTTACAATAGAGCCAAACACTCTTCTACACAGAGATCTCCTTTTGAGACCTGTTTTGGTTTCATACCAAGGTCTCCTTTGGATTTTGTCTTTGGTAAAGATACCATGGTTGATGGACACAATGATGTGGAAAAGGAAACTAGGTTCATTGAACAGATCCAGGAGATCCACCAGGTAGTACCGGAATAGCTGGAAAGGAGCCAGGTCAAGTACAAGGCTAGGCATGATAAGCATCAGATGGAGCATAGTTTTCAAGTTGGAGACCAAGTCTGGCTGTACATCAGCAAGGACAAGATGCAAGGTGAAGGTAAAAAGCTAAAACCTATCAGGTATGGACCATTCAAGATACTTGAGAGGATTGGTGAAAATGCTTTCCGCCTTGATCTACCAGCTTACATGCACATCTACTCAGTCGTGAACGCATATTGCTTGAGATTGTTTGAACCTTTAATGATTGAGTACCCTGAAGAGCAGAGTCAATTGCCTTATGTTGATGACCTGCTACCTGAATACCTGAATGAGTTGCAAGAAGACACAGTGCTGGACAGGAAGGTAAGGATGATGTGTAGTGCACAGGTGGAATACCTCAGAATTGAGCTTAAAGGTTTGAAGCTTAGCAGTGCAAAGTGGATTGATATTGGACAAGTGAGACAGAAATTTCCTCACTTAGTCGATGCTTGAAGAAAACCAACTTTTGGTGGTCCAAAATCTTTTCAGTTGGGAGGTCGTGATCTGAATCGGATCCATAAACGACTGTCATAGAACCATGACTAAAACAGGTTGAACAAATCCTTGAAGAATCCAAACCGTAGTCGAAAACACCCTGAATCAGTGGCCATGACAGCCGGCGTGGAATGACGAGGACCTCGGTCAAAGCGTGCTAACTGAGGCCCATGGAGACTGCGCAGGAGGTCAAAATAGCCCCTGGGAGCCCCAGATCAAGAAAAGGAGCTGGTTTTTTATGCGCGTTAGCACTTAGCGCTAATGCACATCGCTAGGCGAAAATGGATAAAATGGAAAGCCTCCAGCACCTAGTCACATGGAGGAACCGAAGGACAGCGGGCGGAAAAAGGAAAAGGCACTGAACGAAAAAGGTGGGACCCACACTGAAAACTGGCGGTTTCCCCGGGTGCCCTTGATTGGTAAGGAGTTTCGGAGAAAACGGAGCAATCAAAATCAACGAACGACACATGGCAACGGAGGAGAGAGAAAAGTTGTCGCGATCGGGCGTTATCGGTCAAGCAAGTCAACCACGCTCGACGTGCGAATGACGTTGGATCTGGAGGAGCCCAAACTGGATGGCTGAGATTGTGCTCGATAGACAGAGTGGAATTGATAGGGGATTAAGCCGTGATTTAAGAGGATTTGGAATCCGTTGACTGCCACTGTGGAGAAAGAAATGAATAGGCAAGCGGGCTAGCACAGTTCTGATGGAGACATGTGGCTACTTCCTGAGTATTATGCTAACGCCGAACAGGGAATTCCAAGCACACAGGCGACAAGCGAATCAACGTAAGGAGGGGAAACGAATAAACACTGAGGTCGAATGGCTAAAGCCATGAGCAGAGACAGTGAACAAGAGATCAGAAGGGAGATTCAGATCGAAGAGTCCAAGCGACCAAGAGAGACAGTGAACAGTGAACCCTGAGAGGAGGACTAAGCACTGAGAGCAGTAAAGCCAAGCAGAGGAGACAGAGGGCTGAGCTGACCACAGGTAGCATTGAGCACCAAAGAACTTGAAGACTCAAGCCTTCCCATAGAGGAATCTATTTGGATTGAGCATCACAGTTGGCCCTTTCCACTGTAGACCAAAGGTCACAGAGCTGGCAGGAAGAAAGGGAGTCGGTGAACTCTGAGTGGCTTGGGGAATTTAAGATCCACCCTGCCAAGCAAAATCTGCTGTCAGGAGAACTCATATTGAGTCCCTGCATTGTAAATTCTTTGTTGTAAGACACAATAAAACAAGGCCACCACTGAAGCTTGATCGGAGACATAGCCCTGGAGAATAGGGTGAACTCCTTATTAAAAATTGTGTGTCTTTGTATTGCTTACTGTATTTCTGTGTTGTCTTTCCATGTAAAATGTTTGTGTATTGGCAATTTGATCAATCCGTTATGTCAATTACACAGAACACGCACCAACATGAGTCTGTAATACCTTTGTTTAATAAATCTTCAACTGAGGTCACTCATAGCATGATTATTAGATCATAATTGGATGAACTTTTTTGAGAAATTATCAGGGTTTGATGAGGAAATTTCTTAGGAATTTTCCCACTCTTTGGTCCCTCACTCCAGAACACATGCCACTGTCACTTTTAGAGGCGTTTCCATGGAGTTAACCTCTGATTTTATCAGTAGGGTCACTACTCTTCCTCTTGGGTTACCTTGGAGTAAGGATGAAAAACCAATTGGCCAGGTTTCCAAGAATAACTTCTTCCAAAACAATGAAACCCCTATAGAAGATAAGAATGGCGTAAGAAGGGCTAGCATACCATACACTTGGGACGAAGTTAGCTATTAGATAATCAAGTATATTTCCTGTGAGGGGAGGTATAGCATTGTCTATGGTTACCACTTTAGAATCGTGCATGAATTAACGTATGTCATGGACACTCTAGCCCATCAGAAGCTCAACATCCCTTACTTCCTCTTGTAGTCCCTCATTGACTCCATTATTAAAGTAAAAGCAAGAAATCCAAACTAGCTAGCTTGCCATCGGTTAATCAAAAGTTTAGTGGAAGAAGCCTCCATACCTTTACAATCCCTATAGCATGGGAAATTTTTCGAAACATGACTACTAAAGATGACATAAAGGCCCTAACCTATGATATTAGCCCCACTAGTAGCAAGGAGGAAGAGAAGCAAGAGGGAGAGGGAGAAGAAACTGGTGATTTAGAGGAACAAGTAGCGAAGAAGAAAGAAACCAAAAGAGAGAAGGAGAAAATAGAGAAAACAGAGATAGAAATAGAGACAAAAGGAGAAAAAAGGGGAAGAAAAGACAGAAGTGTCTCCTAAAACCCTAGAAAGAGAGGAAGAAGTTTCTCTCATTGCCCTTAGCACCATAATTAAACCGAAACAAAAGAGGAAGAGGTAGACATCAATGTATTTCAGGCCTAGGAAGAACACAAAGATCAAAACAAGGAAAGCATAGCCTTCTTCTAAAGTGCCTATTTTTATTGAAGGTTCACCCTCTACCCAAGGAAAAGAATCCCCTTCTAAGGCACCTATTACTTTTGAAAGGGGGACTCCTAGATCTCCCACATGGAAAGAAAAAGTAGAAATATAGGACTCAAAAATAGTTCTACAGAAGGCACAGACTATTCTACAGGAGACCATGTCAAAACTACAGGAGACCAAAACACTTGGAAAAAGGCTAGAAGGACAGCCATAGGGGAAGGAGGAAGCAATAGAGGCAAAAGAACCTGACCCCCAATCTAGTCTTGGCTCTTACTACAATCCTCTTGAGGGAGGGAGAAGCACTCCACAAAAATTTACAATTTCACTATTCTTTGAGTTGGAGAAAGAAAAATAAGGACCCATAGGTGGATGCAAATAGCCAAATCCAAAGGAGTTGAGGATATTGGACACATGCAGGACAAACTTAGAGAAATTGGAAGAGAGTTAAGTGTTGTCAGACACAGAGAAGCAATCACAAAGAGTCACTTGGAAACTGAAAATGAATTGCTAAGAAGATAGCTGCAAGAGAAAGAGACCCAATTGGCATGCATGGCCAGCTGTTCTATGGAGGCATTTCAATGTAGGACACCAACAAAATCCTATGGCATGTATCTCAAGGACCAATGGATGCAATTTGAGATCAAGACTTTGGCACAAAGAGGCACAGTGCCTCTCCAAGATTACAGATAGTTTATGGACCTATGTGACCAAAGGCAAATATGGCATAATTCTATCTACATAACATGGCCCTCACAAACATGAATGTGTGGGACCCTAATGCTAGGCTAGGGGACCTGCAACTAATGGCCATGGCCTGATGGATGAACCATGAAGAGTTAAGGGCAACAGAAATAAGAAAGTTGATGATAAAGGAGCAGAATGAGCCCTTAATGATAATAGCTAAGCCATCAGACCCCATGGCGCTAATCAGCACACATAACCTGCTTGCACATAATCCTTATATTACCCCTAGATATATTAGTGATTAGGCTCAAGCCATTGCACATTTTGAGGATATGGAAAGGTTACTTGGGGATGACTGTGTGCATGCTTGTATGAGGAGATGGAACACATTACCACACAGTCTGCAGATCAGGGATTATCACTCCCCAATGAGGATGAAAGAGGCATTAAGGAGAGTGTCAATGTACAAACGCTCCATGCAGAGGCTGCAGGTCAGTTGGATTGGCCTCAAATTGAGTCCCCCACTACTGCTAGGAATGCTAGAAGCCAGAAACGAAGAAGAAGAGAAACAACAGTGGGAAGAGGTAGACAAAAAGGCAGGATTCTATGACAAAGAGGAGGAGACCACATCAGAAGCATGGGATGCTAAGGAGGTCACCAGGGCCATCAAAGATGAGGAGATGGACTAAGTTGCTCAGAGGATGAGCAACACTTTCAGTAGGGCGTGATGATGAGCCTCATAAATGGGTAATTATATGGGCTCATTTTACCTCCTAACTAAGTCAAATCAACCATTCTCTTAGCTTATTGGATGATTTTCTGATTATATTTATGCTTATAGAGTGAGTTGAGTTACTTATGATGCCATGAGGTCTAATATGTGTTTAATGCATATTATTGATGATTTTTGTGGTCAAATTCAAGGATCCAATGGACAAATGGCAGCAATAACTAGAAATGGACAAAGAAGAGGACTTATAAGAGGGAATCCCCCTCATTTATTACTATGCGCTTTGAACTTCCCTTCATTCAGCTCAGAGTACAAGCAACCAAGTCATGCATTAGCAGGCAACCAAGCAAAGCGGAGGATAACTGATGCTTGTCTTGAGTTTTGGGAGCCAAGCCTCCCTGATTTTGAGGAAGCTATTGGGAGCTTCATTTGTATAAGTAGAGAGGCTTAGGGCCTCACTAGGGAGTTGGTCAAATTTTTGTTGAACTTTTGTTGCAATTTTTCTTATGTAAACTCTGCTCAACTTCGAGCTTATTATCTTGTGACAGTTCATGTAAGATATTATTATTGTTTTGAGAAAAAAATGGAATCCTTTTTGAGTTAGCACTGAGTTACCTAAGAGGGCTGAAGCTCTTGGGTTAGGGCCTAATCCAAGAAACCAAGCTCCTCTTTTCTTGTATTTATATATGTTTCATTTCAATTTGTAGATTAGCTTGCTGTTAGATGAATTCCTTTTATAGTTAAGAATAGGTTTCTTTTGATGATTCAGTAGTTAGCTTCCATTTATGCTTTCTATAATAGGTTAAGAAGTGATAAAGAAAAGGTTCAAAAGGCTAGTAGCAGTGCCTTGGCCTCTCTTCCTCCCTTTGGGGCAATGATTTGAGTCAAAGACCCTCTTGCTGCACCAAAAACACAGATGTTCCTCCTTCATAGGACTTCTAGTATTTGCAGCCTTCTAGTTGATTCATAATCTAGCTTGCTTTGCTTTAGAACTTCTTCATCATGTTCATTTCCTTATTTGCAACAATCTTCTTTCATGCTTTTCTTTCATGCAATGATTATCAACATTTTCTTCCATAGATCATAGTTTACTTTCATGCGAAAACTCTGCTTGTAGATGCACTTATTTCCTTGCTTGCTTAATCTCGTTGGTTGATTGTCAGTGTTTATGCAACAGATATCTTCTAGAAGCAGTCTAACATATCAGCCATTCCATCGTCCATCTGATCCATGCCCTACAGGTCACCCAAGTCTCCCCTCAATTCTACCTTAGTTTCCTGCATTTTCCATAGACTTTCCTCTCTCACCTTGAGAAATTCCAATCATATTTCTCTCTCCTAATGATTTTTGGTAGACCCTAGGTGCCCTAACACTTCATCCCAACCTTCATCTACCTTCTCCACCTACTCTCCCACCTTCAAAACAATGAAAATTGCTCTCAGCCTCCCCCTGTAGGCCTCCTATAGAACATTGTTTTTCCTCATGTAGATTTCTTGTGTCCTCCTGTAGATTTTCCAGTAGGCTTTCTTTTGAGGCCGAGTTTGGGAAAAGCTTCCAGAAGGCCACCTGAGACCTCCTAGGATCCATCCAAACCATCCTACATCCTCTCAAGTCCTAAAACTACCCTCCATTGCCACCTCACAAACAAATAAATCACATGCATGAACAATTCAAATAAAAATACAAAAAAATCCAAAAAGATGTTTTTTTGCTCATTTACTTCCAGGAATAGCTCAGGTAGATGTTTTTTTACTTCCTTGAGTAGATAATGGCATTCTTTTCATGGTTTTCATAGTGTTTTCTGCAAAAGTAGGATTAGTGGTTAACTAGAATTTCCTTGGTTTGCTTTACATTTTAGTCTTCCTTTCTACAAGTAGAATAGCATCAGTAGAGTAATCTTTTTTTTCCTTCCATCACATATAAAACTTCTTTTCGAATCCATAGAAGTTGGCTTGATCTCCTAGTGATCTTGCGCTTGCTGACCAAGTGACAACCTGCAATAAGAACTAGTACTTGTGCATATAACACCGTCACTTCCAAGTTTGTTACAAACTATCGGGTTGATAAGAGTAAAGTAGGCAGCCCAGGAGTTGCAATATTATTGCTACAATACTGGTGCTCACCATGTGCTTGCCATAACAATGTATCCTAATTTACTCTTTCATCTTGTATATCACATCCTTCTGATGCTCCTTGTTGCTATAGAAATATTGCTCTGATTAGTTGTTTTTTGCATTTTTGAACATATGCATTTGATTTGGTATATGGGATTGTCTATCACACGTTCATTTTTGGATGCCATGACACATCTTTCTCCTTAAAATCTGTGACATGTGGAAGTTTGATCTCCACAAGTTCTATGACTTATTTCTTCTTAAGAAAATTTTTTAATGAAATATTTATTTTCAATAAAAGAAGAAATGAACACATGTGGTTTGAGAATTAGAATATGTAGTTGCGAGTTCAATTTAAAGTTTATCTGGAATGAATATATTTTGAATTCGATTAAATTTTATCTAGCATGAATATATTTTAAATTCAATTTAAGATTCACTTTGATATGTATATTATAGGCTCGGACAAGTGTTTAATCCCTAAACAACCACTATATATATCAATATATGAGAAAACAAATTAACACAGTTCCATGGACATGTCAGGGCCTAGCTAAGTGGAAATATATAGAGAGAGAAAGAGCAATTAGCCAATGCCCTCTGCTTAACCATGGGAGAACAATCATTTAAGAAATGTGAGCTCTGGAACAAATTGCCAGCCAAAATGGTTTGTGAGTCAGACAAGGCCAATCTCTATTGGATCTGCGATGTGAAGGTCATCTAGTTGTTCTTAAATTGTAGCTAGGAGCCTCATTTTCCAATTGATTTTGATTGAGGAACTAGTTTTGATGACATTTTTTTGGCTTCGGGATGAATAGGTAGAACTTTAGATGAAGTCCTTCCCGCTTGGAAGTATTGTAGAAAAGGATTTATGTTCAACTATAAACGAGTTATGTTCTTTTTCCTCTGTAGCTAGCCATATTAATCGATACTCTACATTATGGTTGTGTCATGTTTCGAAGTCAACTTGAAAATGATTCATAATATAAAAAAATAGAAAAAAAATTATATTCTCATGAAAATAAAACTCTAAGAAAACTGAAATAAAAACTATGAGAAATAAAAATAAAACTGTAAGAAAGTCATGTTGTAATTGAAATAACTAACTTGAATATATTATCAAATGTTCTGTGATGGTTTGTCTCCAGGGTTGCTGAATATTTTGAATGTTAAACATGCAACCATGCTTGAACTTCTTTTATAGTTTTTTGCACTTGAATTTAATCGGTGACAAGGATGGGCATAGATTCCAATGTGTTCATTTTGAATGTGTGATCTAAATTGATTTGGATGTAATCTAATGGCTGAGAATTTGTTTTTTGTTGATCTATGTGCTTTGATATGTTTTAATGAAAAGTAGAATGGGTTGGGTGTCATTTATTGAAGTTATTGGGTTGGGTGTTATTTATTGAACACAATGGGTTTAAATGTTGAATAACGCAATAGTTATGATTGACATACATTCATTTTTATTATGTGCACGTCTGGATATTTATTTGGGATACATAGCTTCAGTTATTATGAGTGGGGGATGTTGAATAACACAAAATTTATGGCTGGCATACGTTGACTTTTATGATGTGCAGTTATGGATATGCATTTGGGATACAGTTTCAGTTCTGATGAGTGGGAGTTGAAGTGTCGTACTTCTGGAATACACCATTTTGGAAGGATTTATGGTTTTATTTGTGTTCAGTTAGGTCAATATGATTTGTATTCTTAGGTATTAAGTTATTATTTATGGATATATGTGGGTCCAGTTAATGTTTTGGAAAATTTTAAACATAAATTAAAATATATTTGCACTTAATGTTATTTGTTTTTGTTTAAATATTGGTTACATCTCTCAATTCTTGGTGGCTTGGTGAGACCAATACTATAACAATTACTAGCCTTGCACACCATCTCTCCCTTATAAATTTTATAAATAATATATATAGAAACAACTCAAATTATATTAACGATTATACTTTCTATAAACCAATAAAATATAATAAAATCATTTCACAAATGGAAAACACTTTAATTTCTTTTTGTTAATTTGTTTAAAATTAAAACACATCACCATCTAAATAGTAATAAGAAACCGTTCGTGGAAAGCTCCATTCAATGAATAGAGATACAACGAATAAAAGTATTGAATATAAAATAAAGAACGCCATCTTTATATTAAATTCTAAAAAAGCCTATGAACATTATATTGTCAGTTACAGTTTTCAATAAATACAATATAATTCGAGCAACCATGCTATTTGTGTGGAAACCATCCCAGAATCTAGAAAATCTATTGAAATTAAATGGCCAATACCGTGGGTCTGTACTGACGATTACTGACGGTTATCGTCAGCCACCAAATGGAGGAATTAATACAGGTGGTGCCCAATAATACAACAGTGTGGTGCCCAGTAATACAACAGTGTGGTGGCCAATACCGTGGGTCTGTACTGACGATTACTGACGGTTACCGTCAGCCACCAAATGGAGGAATTAATGTGCGTGGAGCCAGAGTGTGATGCCCAATAATACAGGTGTTCGTTGAAGGCAACTGCTCAGCTAAAAGAGAGACATTGAACATTGTCAACGAAAGAAACATTGAACATGACCATTGCGTTGGTCCAAAGTAAAGGTTTTGGGTTAAGAAAAATAAAAATTAAGCTTGTCAGAAGTAAGAATTTGCAATTCGTGTGCAGTGTGATGAAGGTACATCATCTTAGCACATTGAAGATATGGCAGATTACCAAATCCACTAGCCCGTCAATCACGATCGCGCCACTTCAAAATGAAAAGAACTTTCCCACCTGTTAGATTCAAGAGATTACAGTGATAATAATAAATGTAGGTCGAAATAATAGATGATTGATTTGTATGACATTAAAAAATGTATGAAATTACGAAAACGAATTTTACAAAATTTGTGAATTGTAATAAGTATAGAATTAACTGTTGATTTGCATTGTAAAAGGTACGGAAGTATCTCTAAAAAAATATTTATAAAATATGTAGATGGTAATTTAATAGATATTAATATAAAGTAAATTTGGAGCACTATTAAAAAATTAAGTTTAATATTCCTATAAAATTATTAATTAATATTTATAAAAGTAAATTAATAACAATAGATGTACATATATATATATAATACAAGTATAATTATATTTTTTAATGAGGTTCCAATTAAAAGAAAATATTAAAACTAAGCAATTGAGCATAATGATTAATGATTAATGCATACTCTAATAGTTGTTGTACAATCATTTATGAATATGTAAATATGTTATGAATATGTAAATATGTTTTTCTTTTGAATCCATAGTTCGATTTTTCTTTCCTAGAAAAAAAACTTTAATAACAAAATTCACTTAATAAAATTTAAATATCTCATAAAACATGTATTCTATAATATATTGATTAATTTTCCAAAATTATTTTTTAAGAATTATAGTAAAAACACCAAAAAAATTAAAAGGATTTACTAAAAATGTTTATCTTAATTTTAATTCTTATTATTTAATTTTCCAAAATATATTTTAGAATTATAATGAAACACCAAAAAAAGTTAAAAGGATTTACTAAAATGTTTATTTTAATTTTAATTTTAATTATTTATTAATAGTAATATACAATGTAAAAACATTTATCTAAATATGATTAGAATTAAAAATCTTGTTTCATCATTACAAAATAGTTTTTCCTACAATTATGAAAACAAAAAGACATCCGCTAGATTTAAGGCTTTTCATTTCAACTTAGGTGGATGAAAATTTGTTGATTTTTTTCTTAATTTTTTAATGGACAACCTAGATTGATTTTCAAGGAAATATGCTCAACATATGTTTAATCTTGATGTTTATCAAGACGTGTAGTGTATTATAGAGTTTGTTTGGTTGCATTGAATTTTAATAAATTTTAAAATTATATTTGTGACATGTGGCCCTGTGGCCACCAATTTCCTAGACATTTGAAATTATTCCAATTCTAATATGTTTATATTCTCATCTCATGGAGAATTAATATATAAGCAAATTTTATTTAGCAAAATGGTCTATTTCACAATAAGATGTGTAATTCTTTTATTTTTCAAGCTAAATTAGAATTTTTTTTTTTTTTTTTTTTTTTTTTTTTTTGAAGTTAAATTCAATTGGTACCAAGTAAATCCCCACCTACCAATTTCCCAGGGATTTGAGATTATTCCAATATTCATATTTTAATTAAATGGAGAAATTAATATCTAAACAAATATTTTGAAATAAGATGTGTAAGTTTTCCTTTTATCCAATTAAATAATATTCATTTTTTCTTCTTGTTATGAAATTTCCCACTCTATCAACCATATTATTATTTTTAATATAATTTTACTAATTATTTCTACTATTTAAAATTAATCCTAAATACATAAAAACACAAAATAAAAATAAAAATATGTATAATATATTCGACGTGTTTCAACACACCAACTTTGTAAAGCCGTTATTCTCCAATTTGTAAGGAAGCGTTGTCAGCAGAAAAACATTGAAATGGGATCCATTTTATTCGAGAGTCGTTGGACTAACTTTTTTCCTCATTCGACTTCTGTGCTGCCCAGGACCACCGGCGTAACAAGCTGCAGAGCAGGCGAAGGCTTCCACCCGCTCTCTTCCGATTTCTAAGCACTAATAGTAATAGTAAGGAAAATAATTCATTTTCAAATAAATGAGAAAAATTATTTTATTTTTTCTCTTGCTCAACTTTGTGTAGAAAAATATTAAGGTGGGTATATGGTGAGATTAATAAGTTTCAACGATCGAGTTTTGGAAAATGAGTCGGGGAGCATAGCGACGGTAACGGTGAAGCTCCAGGCTGAGGAATTAGTAAGCATCGAGCGAGAGCGAAATGGGCCATAATAAAGGTGTGCCGGCCATAATAAAGTGTGCGGTGACAACCGTTCTGAGACTGGGAAGAAGCATTGACGATACGTTAAAATGACATTGCGCGGATTTTATAAGATTATTCATTTCCTTTAATCAAAAGGTATTAATTTGGTGAGTGATATGCATCTTTCACATTATCAATGGTCACTAATGTTTGGGTAATGTATTGTCACCTGGATAGCAAGATGGTCTACTATCAATTAATGATGAGAGTTAATATGAATATTACGCTCACCACACTATTCAATAGTACTCCAAAGCTGAATATTATTCATTACCAATAATGATAACATGCATTGAATATTATCACCAGTGATATATAGTCTTCGAGTTGAGTTGCTTTCAAATTACGTACGAACATTACGCTTATCACAATCTTCAGTACTTCTCCACAACGTGAAAACTATCCATCACAAATAATAATAATAACAAGACGGGCTGCGGGGCAGCTAGTCCCTGCCCCAGCCCAATAGTCAAACAAACGAACGGCAGCTCATTAGAATGACAACGGACCTGATAAAATCGTAATACGTAGTTTTTGAAACTACAGAAATTAAATTCTAGAAACCCTATCGCGAAATAGGCCACACTGGAAGTACTTGTAACTTTGAAAACTTACTTGCAAACAGAGCTCCAGGACAGGTCGATTTTCAAGCAATGTTTGAATGTCATGTACGTTAGAACGAGCTTTAATATTGCATCAAAAGATAGGTCGATTTTCAAGCAATGTCTGAATGTCATGTACGTTAGAACGAGCTTTAATATTGCATCTTTTGAATCAAGGTTTTAGAACGAGCTCTCTACATCTAGTTTTATCACACTGTGTTACACCTGCTCTGAACAAGATTCAACAATGTTGGCGAGAACTCATTCCTCGATTCTATGGGCTCGCGTACATCATCAGTTTCTATGGACATCAAAGCATGGGTGTGTTCCAAGTTCCAACAGCCTGATGTATCCACAGATATAATATTTATTGAGGTTATGATTCCTGGCGACTGTACTCGCTGAGAGTTTACCCACTTTTGACAACCTTTTATTGGTTATTCAAATGGTTGTTGCAAGCGAAACAATGTTAAGAGTAGTTCAAATAAAAAGGAATAATTAATATAGGTTGGATGCGTGGACGAGGAAGGGTTGATATTTATGAAATGAAAACAAAAGTGCTCTTCAAAGGGAATGATGTGAATGATGTAGATAAGATAAGGTGCAGGGCGGTGCTTCTGAGTTGGCGGTATCGCTGAGTGCGTCGTCTACCTAATTTTCCATACCAGTGATTGGTGCTGAGTTATTCTGGTACAACGACATCTTCAATATATAGTGCATGGGTTAGAATGATTGTTCGAGTCCCTCTTGAGCTAATTTGAGAGAAATCCAACTGTCAAGATTTTAGAAGGATGCTAGGAGTTTAACGTCCGCTTAACTCTACAGTGGGAGTTTAAACGTAAAGATCATGAAAGACGAAAATAATCATCGAATTAATGATTGAACGGTGTGTAAAAGAGATGATTTGATTTTATTTGGAATAGTTATAATTAGTTATGGAATTGTATTTCAAAATTATTTATCAAACAAATAGTCAATTACATTAAAATAATTAAAAAAAATACTTGAAATTTAAAATTTAAGTTGGCTGGCATTGGTAGCTAATTTTTCCGCCCTTGGCATGGGCGACTCCATGCAAGAAAGGGTGATCTTGCTACTCCACGTTCCGATGACAGCTTGCAAAGCCACAACCCTCAAAGCACGACACTTGGTCAATATGCATTCAAATGCCCATGCATGCTGGCAACAACGCTTAGTTTTATACTTTTGGTCACGTTTCAAGCAAAGTTTTATACTTTTGGTCACGTTTCAAGCAAAGGGCTATTGACATCAGAAATGCATCCATGGAGAAAGTGCTTATGCTATTTTATCGACATATAATGTTTCCAGCTTCTGCTGTTTTTTCTGCATATAATTTTGTGTAGTTTCTCCTCTTGAACCTGTCTGTTGTTTCTCTTCTGCAAGCGAGCGAGTTCATCTTCAGGCGAGCGTGAGATTGACATCATAAATGCATCCATAGAGTGCTTCTGCTACTCTGTCGACATATAATGTTTCCTGCTTCTGCTATTTTTTCTGCATATAATTTTGTGTAGTTTCTCCTCCTGAAGCTGTCTGTTGTTTCATGGAATAAATTGCACACGCACCTACTAGATGCCCCCCTGAGAAAACATATATTTCAAGGAGAGATCATCATAGCCTGGTAGCCTCTCTGTCTCTGTCAGAATTATGTTAAAGCCGACCTTTATTAACGTCTGCAATGATCTCATGTCATGAATAGTATACTGTAAAATCTCAGACTCAGACAGCAATGGACGGGAAAAAAGATATACTAGAGTCTAGCATAGAAACGACAGAAGGTTCCAACTGAGCTGCGGAAATTGCATGCAAAGCTAGTGTATTGCTATTGGGCGCTTTCATTGCAACTACGGATTACGATTTAATGAAGGCGTTGTCCACTGAGGTGACAATCTCACCCGGATGGTAATTTCCAGCTGCATTTTTTTTTGTTGGGAGAGTGTTTGGATCGGTTGTTTTTTAATGAAGGGCGTCAAGGATCTAGTTACCACCGGTGCTTTAAATCCATTGCCAACAATGTGTTTCCGCAGGATAGCCGCCAGTCAACCGCAGAAATCTGAGAAGGCGAGAATATATGAATCATAGATCTGTCATCCCTTGATAAATCCCCAAAGGAATGACTGTTGCAGCAGCAGGATCTTGGCCGGTCGTGTGTAGATTTATACTTGAAATTTAAAATTTAAGTTGGCTGGCATTGGTAGCTAATTTTTCCGCCCTTGGCATGCGCGACTCCATGCAAGAAAGGGTGATCTTGCTACTCCACGCTCCGATGACAGCTGGCAAAGTCACAACCCTCAAAGCACGACACTTGGTCAATATGCATTCAAATGCCCATGCAGCTGGCAACAAAGCTTAGTTTTATACTTTTGGCCACTTTTCAAGCAAAGTTTTATACTTCTGGTCACGTTTCAAGCAAAGGGCTATTGACATCAGAAATGCATTCATGGAGAAAGTGCTTATGCTATTTTGTCGACATATAATGTTTCCAGCTTCTGCTGTTTTTTCTGCATATAATTTTGTGTAGTTTCTCCTCTTGAACCCGTCTGTTGTTTCTCTTCTGCAAGCGAGCGAGTTTATCTTCAGGCGAGCGTGAGATTGACATCATAAATGCATCCATGGAGAGTGCTTCTGCTACTCTGTCGACATATAATGTTTCCTACTTCTGCTATTTTTTCTGCATATAATTTTGTGTAGTTTCTCCTCCTGAAGTTGTCTGTTGTTTCTCTTCTGCAAGCGAGGAAGTAAGCGAGTTCATCTTCAGGCGAGCGTGAGATTGACAATAAGCAGGAGCTTGAACTGGATAAATTTGTTAGAGACAAGGTTTCTTTGCAATGGCGGCATGGTATATAGCTTTGCATTATAATTTCATCGGCAGATATGGGAAAGTCCTTCGAAGATTTACCAAACCAACTTGATTCTTCAGGTCATGCATTTTTCTCTGTTCTTTGAGTTCATTCACTGCAGTATGTTCATAAATCTACCATTAAAATAACATAAAATTACAGATAAAGACCAGAAGTAATCTTCCTTGTCCTGTTGCAATCTTCCTTCCCCTGTTAAGAATCGGAGAACCCAGCAAAGCAAAGAAGTTCAGTCGCCTTAGGTAGTGGAAACTATATACCTGCATAGCTTTCGCCTGCAATGTAAAACTTTCGAAATTTATACTGAGGAAACGTGTTGAACCAGTTTACCAGGAATCCATACGATTCTTCTGAAATAGCGTTGAAATTCAAGTAACAAAAAAAATCATTATAATTAACATTATTTTTCAATTTAAAACCTAATTTTTTTTTTTTTTTTTTTATTTGAAAAGGGAATTGAATGAGATACCAGCATACGCATCTTTCTAGTTCTCTTTCTCACAGTAAGCTGTAAAATAAGCCTATCGGCTTAACAAACTGCGAAATCTAAAATAAAATTAAAAAAACTCCATTTTCTGAGGGGAATATATCTTTTGTTTTCGTAATCGAAGCGAAATGCCAAAAGTGAAGACCCCCATTAAACATTAAAGCTTCAGTACACGTAGAAGCTCATGTAGAACCTGCAAGAAGAATAAGAGGTAATCTTATATGAAATACAGAAGAAAAGCATAACAGGTAATATTATATGAAGTAAAGAAGATTCTTGCATAATTGAAATGGAGACTGCGCTGAATTTTAACCAGTAATATATTCAGCTAGCTAGAAATTTAGAATAGTTGTCTTTCGGCTTTCACACATCAAAATTTCAGCAAATTTAATGATAGATCTTCATATCTGTGTTTCCGCTTGAAAATTTCAAGGACTAACAAGCTCTTCATATATTTCACAGATTTCGAAGTATTTTATCTATGTATCAAGGCGAAAAAACACAAGCCTCTGAAAAAAAAGTGACTGTAAAGATGAAAGAATACCTGAGCAGTGAGATGCTTGATAGCCTCTTTTGAGGCCGGAGGCCTAGGCGTAGTTGCGCCATCGATCTCGCTTTCACGAAGAGGAAGACGATGCTGAATATTTGGAATATACGCTAGTGGAGTCTGAACAAGGATCTCTGGAATATATGGCAGATATATGGTCTGAACAAGGCAGTGCCTAAAATAACTCTTGGTAGACACATACACCACTTCATGCACAACAACAGCTGCCAACAGCTGTTGGAGCCGCCAACCTTCAAACAAAATACGCCATACGCTTTCTTAACATTAAATGTTTGGCGATTAATGCTAAGGCGAACATAACATTACTTCATCCAACGTTCGAATTTCTCTAATTACTTGTACATATGCCCATTGTTTCCTAACTTTTGAGCCTCCATACCTCGTTTTGAGGCCAAATAAGATGAAAATGGTTTTGATTGGTTAAAAGCGAAGGAAAATATAAAATATTGTATTGCATCCGAAGAAACTTTATTTTAAGTTCAAATAAGTTTATTGGTTATCGAGTCAGACTAATGCCCACCGACCAAAACCGATTACTATAGTCCCTGCCAGCCCGGAGGGCAGGGAATAATAACAACAGTAGATAATATACGCTAAAAATAAAAATTCTCTTCTACTTTTAATTTAACCTTATAATTGTTATTACTTAGTGGAATAAAGTAAGGTATTTTAGTATATTATAACTTATTACAATTGCATTAATAAAATAGTTAATATAAGCTTATTAGTATCATTTTCTAATTGATCTAATATGAAAGTGGAAAATGATATTAATCTATATATATCAACCACTCTATGGTTGACATTCCATATTTATTGTTAAATATGGTAAATTAATGGACAAAGGTGGATGATGGTGAGCAAGTGATTGAATGTGAGTGAGCATGGTAGTATAAATTATATTAAAGTTAGATATGATAAATTATAGTAGACCATGGTTGGCTATTGTTGACTATGTTTCCCGTGAAAGAATATGGTTGAGGATGGTGCCATATGTTGATCATGGGTGAAATTCGTTGACGAAGTTTTTACGGTGGTCGTCCATGTTTTATAAAATCAAACATGGTCATTTGTGGTCAACAATTGTCCAAGGTTGCATTGTCACAAAGATTGTCTCACTATAAAAACTAACCATGGTCAACGATGTTTATTTAATGTTTATAATATTTATCTTAGGGTTTATATACCTTGGGTTTATAATGTTAGTCCCTTGGGTTTAATATTATCCCTTCGGTTCATAATCCCTTGGGGTTTTAATATTAATCCCTTGGGTTTATTATCTCAATCACTTGGGTTTATTATTCCATTGGGTTTGTAATATCAATTATGGTCAACCATGTTCAATCATAGTCAGCTATGGTCAACTATGGATGGAAGTCACATTCTGACAATGATTGTCTCAATATGAAAATCAACCATGGTCTAGCGTCGCATTTTGACAAAGATTGTCTTGATATGAAAATCAATCATAGTCAAGCATGGTCAACCATCGTCCAACCTCACATTGTGACAAGGATTGTCTCAATATGGGAGTCAACCATGTCAAAGTGTTTATTTAGGGTTTATAGTATTTAGCTTTGGGTTTATATACCTTTGGTTTATAATTTCTATCCCTTGGGCTTATTATTTCCTTAGGTATATAATATCAATCCCTTGGGTTTATTAATTTAAGGGTTCATATTCCTAGGGTTTAATATTATTGTCTCATTATAAAAATTAATTATGGTACAACATGGTCCAATGTCACATTGTGACAAATATTTTCTTGATTTGAAAATCAAGCATGGTCAACCATGGTCTAATGTCACGTTGTGAAAATCAACCTTGGTCAACAATGTTTATTTTAGCATTTATAATATTTATCTTAGGTTTCATCTACCTTGGGGTTTATAATATTAGTCCCTTGGGTTTAATATTATTCAACCATGGTCAACAATGGTTAATGATGGTAAACCATGGTCCAATGTCGCATTGTGACAAAGATTGTCTCTATATAAAAATCAATAATTGTCTGAACCATCGTCCGACATCACATTACGACAAAAACTGTCTCAATGTGATAATTGTCGTCAACCATAGTCAACCTTTTTTTTTCCTGAGAAAAATAGGAACTTTTTATTACTATAAAAAGTTACATATACATTCTACAGCTTTCGTTGTTGTAAGCCTGCAAAATACTGTTTAGAAACTGAGCTTGGCCTCTTCATAAGAGGAGATAACAGTCCATATTTTCAAAAAATGCAGCCATGGTTTCTCCTGTTTGATAACTGGAATCAAAATCATTCTTATTTTTCCGGGCTTCCTCTATCAAGGAAAACAGCCCTAGACGAAGCAGATTGCATGTAAGGACAAACAAAAACAAGTAACATTTTTCCTATTTCAGCTATGTTCATAAAAACAAAAACATTGATGTGAGATCAACCATGTGCCATTATTATACATTTCGAGCATAAGGCGGCTGCTCTGAGAAATTGTCTTCCCCGTTGATTTCTTCCACTATTCTCCAGCTGCCCAGAACTTGTTGAAGACCGTCTTTAGAAAGCTTGTCTGCCATGTCATTTCGTTCCTTGTATATATGGTGAATGGAAAAAGAATTAAAAGATAATTTCAGGAGCTGAATTTCTTCTAAAAGAGGATGCAAAATATAATTATGACATCTGCTTTGACCATTTATCCATTTGATGACATTTAATGAATCCCCAAAAATCTGAACTGTGAGGGTGTTTTTGTGTATCAGCCAGCATAAAAGTAGCTTGAGAGCAGATAGTTCTGCATAGTTGTTGGATCCACTTCCCAAACCTATGGAAGCTTTTAGAGAGTGACTTTTGTTTATGTGGATGATGATGCCTGCTCCAGTTTTATTATTTTGGGAGGCTCCGCCAAAGTAAGCCCAAGTCACTCCATCCTTAATTTTTTCTTCTTCAACCTTCCGGGGCTCCTTTTCTTCCTCTGAATCTGGGATATTTGTGTAGATAGATGAACATTGAACAACAATTGATTCCATAGATGTTTCCCGCTCTTGGAAAATGCTTCTATTCCTTGCAATCCAAATGCCCCAGCAAATGATAGGAGGCAGATTCCTTAGCTTCCTAACTGAGATTTGGTGCCACCACTTCTGCCAGACTTCGGCAATATGGTTCCCTTCCCAGGATATTGACAGTTGAATATACTTAGCCACCTCCAACCATACTTTTTTTACTATAGGATAGCCGATGAACAAATGTGCCATAGTCTCTAAATCATTTTTGCATAATGGACATCTTCCCGGCCCTTGTTTAATTTTGGCTTACAGAATGTCCCATGTAGGGACTTTCCTTTTCAAAATACACCAGAAAAACAATTTTTCTTTAGCAGGGCACTTTAGCTTCCATATCGATTTCACCCACCAATCCGGTCTTCCCAACCTTTTTTGGTCATGAGAAACTTATATCCAAATTTTGGAGAATAACTACCAGATTCAGCGTAGGCCCATACCAGCTGATCTGGTTTATCCTTGAGCCTTACATTTGATCTAGAAAGTTCTTGCATATAGACCTCCCAATCATTCCACCATCGGGGGTGAATGTCCAATTCCTCTCCTGATTTCCAAGCTTGTCCCCATATGGTTGAGAATCCTATTTTCTCCACCTGATTTAAATACAAAAATCCTTTGGAGGCAAGGTGTCTAATCATGCCAGGGGGTAAAGCATAATTCTCGTTACAACCCACCCAAGGGTCCCTTCCAATGCAGATGTTTTCACCATTTCCAATCTGCCAGGACAAACCTTGTTTAATAAATTTAAAGGCGTCGATAGTCGCTTTCCATATTATCGACACACTCCCTCCTTTCTTTTCTGGGTTTCTAATCCAGTCTTCAAGGGGGGTGGGATCAATGTATTTCTGCTTCACTACTTTTGTCCAAAGGTTTTCCAGTTTGATGATTCTCCACCCTGATTTTGCTGCCAAAGAGGTTCCAAAGGCAATAATATCTTTAATTCCCCATCCTCCCCATTCTTTTGGTCTTGCCACCTTTTCCCAGGCAATCCAGGGGAGCACAGACTCCTCCTTTGATCCTACCAATAGAAATCTGTTGCATATTCTTCTTATTTTTTCCAGGATTCCTTTAGCGACCCAAGTCAACGCGACCAAATATACAGGAATTTCTAGGAGGACTGATTTTATTAAAGTTAACCTTCCTACTCTGGAGAGCCATCTAAAACTCCAGTTTGAAACCCTGGCTTCAATCTTTGCTACTAACCAATTCCAGTCCTTTTTTTATAATTATCTGGCTTCAACCAAAACCCCAGGTATTTGAAGGGGTCCCCAAACTTAGATACCTCTAAAGGAACAATAGTCGTAATATGGCTCATCTCCTGCCTATTCAGGCCTTCCATCATGAGCTGTGATTTCCTATAATTGACATGCATCCTTGTTGCTTTCATGAATAACTCAAGGATCTCCTTTATCTTTTTAAATTCTGACAAGCTTCCATTACTAAAGAGTAATATATCGTCTACAAACAGGAGATGAGTAATGAAAAGGTCGACAGCGACCTCCAGGCCTTTAATTGATCCTTCCCTTTTGGCTTTTAACATTATTTGGCTCAGCCCTTCTCCAACTAGTAAAAACAGTGAAGGGGATAATGGGCAGCCTTGACTTAGGCCCCTTTGCCCTTTGAAGGATGAAGAGGCTGCCCCGTTAATAAGCACCGCAAAATTGAAACTGGTGATACATCCCATAACCCAGTTGATAAACTCGATTTTGAACCCCAGATGAGTTAACAACATTCGGATATAGGTCAAACTGATTCTATCATATGCCTTCGAAAGATCAATTTTCACCATTGCTCCTTTCTTTTTCATCAGTTTCACACTATGAATTGTCTCCTGGGCCACTCCTATAGCTTCGTGAATTTGGCGTCCGTCCAAAAAACCAAACTATTCGCTTGAGATGCATCTAGATAGAATTGGTTTTAATGGAGCTGTTATCGTTTTAGCTATGATTTTATACACACTGTTGCATAATGAGATGGGTCTGAAATCTTCAAAGGACTCAGGAACTTCTTTTTTAGGAATAAGTGCTATAAATGTAGAGTTAAAAGGTGCATATATCAGACCTTTCCTTCTGGATTCCTCAACCACATCAGTTAGTTCTGTGCCAATCTGATAAAAAAACTATTGAAAAAGTTCTATAGGCCACCCGTTAGGCCCAAGACTTTTATCTTTTTGCCGTAGATTTTATTAGATTCTCCACTTCTTCAGAAGTGACTTCCCCCAGTAAGCCTTCCGCTTCTTCCTCCTCCACATATCGAGGAAAACTTTGGGTTGTTCTAATAACCTCCACTAATGTAGGCTCTCTCTGCTTAGAAAAAAGGTTTTGAAAGTGGTTCCTCCCCATGTTTGAGAGCGATTCAAAGGTATCTGCCTCTCTTCCTTCTTTGTCTTTAAGATTCCAGATAGTATTCATCGTCCTCCTGCATTTTGCGAAGTTGTGAAATTTTTTTGTATTTTTATCTCCAACCAACAGCCATATCACCCTGCTTTTCAGCCTCCACTCTTCTTCTCTATCTAGAAGAATTTGGCTTCTCTGCTTTTCTAACAATAGAATCCTGTCCTTCGCTTCCTGAGATTCATATCCATTTGAGTCAGGTTTTTCAAGTTCCCCAAGCTCCCTGTTGATACTGATTAAAACTTCGTTTTGTTTTTGCTTCCTTTTTCTGGCCCTGTCCATTGTGACCTTCTTCATCCTTTTCAGATTTTCCATGAAAATGAAACTCTTATCTTCCATTGCATCCCTGCTTGGATGTTGCCAGGTTTCATTGAAGAGTTGTCTGAATGATTGCTTCTGCATCTAAACATTGAATTTAAAAGGTGCTGCAGGTTTGAAGGGGGGCTTGGCTAGTTCAAGAAATATAGGGAAATGATCAGAATTTCCTCGCTCTCCTCTCCAGTGTTGGAACATCGGAATTTTGGAAGCAAGATCCTCACATAAAAGAAATATATCTAGTCTTTTGGCGACTCGAGCTTCACCTGTTCTACGGTTTCTCCATGTAGGCTTTAGCTTTGACAGATTTGCATCAATTAGTTTATGCGAGGTGAGAGCATTTTGAAAGAAATCCGATAAGGGGTCTTCTCTGGTTGAGGGGCCCTAAGCTTCCGCGGTTCCAATGGAGAAATTTAGATCTTCTCCTACTACCAAATTTTGACCCCTCATCACAGATTTAGCCAGAAGGTTGTTCCAGAACGAGGCCCTCTTTTGGCATGGCCCGTATATATTTAAGATAGACAGAGGGCCCTCGAATTCAGGGGATAATACTTCCATCCCCAAGCCATGAAACATACCCCACAAATTTAACAGCTTCAATCTTCCTTCTCTGAATCCTACAGCCACACCTCCCGAGTGACCAAATGAATCCAATGCTTGAAACTGCCACCCTGGGAACAAAGAACATAAAGATGTAACTACTTTTGAACTCAATCCTAGAGTTTCATGCAGCATGAGAAGATTAGGGTTCTATCGCTGCACTAACTCCTTCAAAGCCAGTTTTTTGGGTTTACTGGCTAAACCCCTACAATTCCATGAGAGACAAATCATTTTGGTAACTCCTCACAGGGTTTCGCCGCTCTAAGCACCCCAAGAATTGACAACTACCTACCATCCTCCACATCATATTTTTCTTTTACTTGTGCTTTCGATAGAAAGGACTTCTGCCCCCTTGAATTTTCCCTAGAGGTCTGGGAACCTCCATACCTATGCCTCCGATAGGTTCTCCGGTCCCCGATCTTTTGTCAAGGGAGCGCAGATTGTAGTGACAATCACATTTGGTAACAAGGAGTTTTATATCGTTTTTACTGGTAGCTTTTGAGGTAGCTTCATAGTTCAGGTTAATTTTGGGGATAGATGCATTAATGGATTCAACCTCCTCATTTTCTATTGATGCATGATTATGCAGATTTAAAATAAAGCATGCCTCTTTTACTTCATTTGGAGTATGTGAAGAAGGAGGATCAAAGTCAAGATGCGTACCCATCGAACCTTCATGAACTTCTCTTGATGCTTCCGGATCATCCTTGCTCGAAACGATAAGGGGACATTCTTCAGCTCCCTGACTCATGTTCTGTATCTGCTCCGGAGTCCTCTGTTTCTCGATCCTTTCCACCTCCATGGCATCCTCCACTTGAGTTGCTTCTTTCCTGGGGGTTATCTCAGCACCTTTTGTTCGCATTTCTTTTGCATCTTTCCTCTGTTTTCTTCTGCGCCGATACCCCAAGGGGCAGTCTCTTGCCAAATGGCCATACTCATGGCAGTTATGGCACCTGTAAGGCAGATGTTCATAGTCCAACAACTGATCGAAGACAAGGTCTTTGTAGTGGATTTTTATGTTCCTGGGAAGGCCTTCCCAGGATTAAGACTTACCAGAATCCGAGCCATTTCTTTGTTTCTAGTTTCTATAAAAGACATGTCAGCGTCCAAGAAGGAGCCAATCGTATTGCCTATAGACCTGAATACTGAATCGACCCATAGAAAGGGCGGCAACCTTGGAGTGCGCACCCAAACCAGAAATGAGTCTACCTTCTCCCGTTGAGCGTCGAACAGAGGATTCCATCGTCTAAATAGCACGGGTCGTTTCCCAAAAGCCCAATTCCTCACCAGTACCCAATCCACCATATCCTTCTTGTCAAATTGGATCATGAAAAATCCTTTTGCTAGCACCGAAACTTTGAAGGAATTCCCTGAATCCTTCTGCCATTACTGTTCAGCCCAATTCTAGATGAATTGTGGCGAGAAATTCTTTCCTCTAGCTTGTCCAACCAAAGTGTTTTCCACCACCTCCATTGCTTCCTCGATTTGTACGTCCACTCCCAGTACCAGATTTGCTTCTGAACTTTGCTTGATTAGTTTACGTTTCTTTCTCTTTTCACCAGTCTACTTGTTGCCATGGGGCTCTTCTCTTCCTTTCCCAACAGCCACCCCCTTTGTATCTTCTGTTTCCTGCGCAGAATCCTTCTTTCCTACTAACTCAAATCCTGGGAGTATCAAAACCTTACTGGCACCCACTACCTTCCCGAGTCCTGCTCCTTCGACTGCTCCTTCCTTTAACCTTTCCTCCTCTGGCTGCCTTACAACAATGCTTCTCGATCCTTCCTTTCTACAAACCTCCTCTGCTTTGCGACCCTCTGCCTTCGGAGATGCTCTAGGGTTTGACCCAGCCCTTGCTAATGTAGATCTAGTTATCCCCTGCAGTCTGCCTTCCTTATCCTGCCCTAGATCCGCTTTTAGCGCGTCGCTCGAGCTTTGCCATAGGCAGTTTTTAGTGCCCTGGCCATAAACAACATCTTCCAGGCCTCCAGATTGATACTGGACTTGAGCTAGGGCAGAAGAATTACTTACTTGAGGTACTTTGAAATCTTCGGTTTGAGGGAGCTCCTTCTTCAGTGATATTTGTTCTTGGGGGTTGAGATAGGCATGGTCCTCTTGGATTCTCCACATTACTTGCCCCAAACTTCCCTTCGATCCATCAAGCGCAGAAAAATTGTTCCACGGTTCATTCAGATCTGGGTTCTCCTTCACTGTCCTGTGAAAACTGCTTTCTCTAAAGAAATGTTCTAAGTTTTGTGTCGTTAATTCCTTACCCCAAACCAATAGGATATCTTCTGGTTCAGGGTCCAACTCGACCGTTTCACAAGGGTTTACCATGTTTAATCCGCCTGATTAACCGCTTAAACTCACCAGCACAGTCAATTTTGTTTTCAGCTGCAAGGAATTGCCTCGGATTAGGCGGAGGTTGTGACAACTTTGTTGCTCGGTTGACAAGCCCAGGAGGTTTCCTGAAGCTTAGGTCGTGGAGACTCCAACTGTTTCTGATCTACACCCTCTGACCGTCCTCGCGCCGCTCCAAACCTTCTGATTCTGGCAAGTGTCTTTGCCTGGCACCTTGGATCGTCGTCCGCTCTGACCACCTCCATAGTCAACCTTAGTCAACTATGTTCAACAATATTAATATTAATATTAACATTTATATTAACAATATAATATTAAATATTAACAATATTTGTATTTAATTAAAAATATTTATATTAATAAATATCTATTTAAATAACAACATTATATTAATAAACATTACTAATAAATAATTATAATTATAATTATTATTTATTAATTTATTTGAGTGAATTTATTGTTAATAATGAATGAATGTAATTAATTAATAATAGTATTAATTAATAAGAGTAATAGCATTAATAATATTATTAATTAACAATATTAATAATTATTACTTAATAATAATAATTATACGGTGCATACTAATCACAATTATTAATGTGGATGTGTTTAATATATATATATATAAAAGAGTAATAAACAATTTAATATTTTAAAACTTTTTTCCTTATATTTTATATTTTTAAGTAAATATTTTTATTTAAGAATTTATAAAAAAATATTTAATTAAAAATATTATAATATTTTTTTTTATTTGTTATAAAAATATAATAAATTTTATAATACATAAACACACCATCAATTTCTTGGAAACATTATAAATGAAAAATCGAGTGTAATTAGCCTCATGGGGTAGGCGAGTTGGTAATCACAATGCGGTGAAGTTCGTTAGTAAGGTGGGCTCCGTACTAAAGGTCACGAGTTCAAATCCCCCGGACTAGCCCAAAGTTGTGAAGAGGGACAAGTGCAGTTCCTAGGGGTTATAGTTGTAGTGGTTAAAATCGACCCCATGTTACACGAGTTGCAAGACTACTCCAGTTGTTATTTCCTCTGTAAAAAAAATAAAAAATTAAATATAATTTAAATAATTACAATAAAAAAATATATAAAAATTATTAAATGAATTATATACAATAAATTAATAAAGAAATATACTAAATTGAGGGTTAGAATGAATTAGTCTGTAATCCATGAAATATAAAGTTCAAATCTCCTTGAATCTAACCAATAAAAAAAAGCTTAACAATTAAAATTCCGTACAGTCTAACAAAAAAAATGTATACATTAATTTTTTTTTCGTTGACGAAATAAATAATTATATTATACCCAGAAATGAGTACTGGTAGTTTTTTAATGTTTTTAATATTCTTTTTAATTATATGTTGTGTTTTTAAATTAAATATTTTTTTTATGTTTTATGAAAACATGCAATGAAAAATGTAATTGTTACTCTATTATTACCAATTTAATTTATTATTATAAAATCTTATAAAGCACAAGACATCCCAATCTCTGTGAAAACTTGTTGAAAAATAGTGTAATAAATACTTATATTACATCTTATAAAATATAAATTTATTTAAAATAAATAGGGGAGTGATGGCATTATCTGTATGCTTTCTTGTTCAGGGTGGTTGTTGATGTGGAGATTTCCTTTCTATCGTACGACATATGTTCACTAGGATGTACCACTTGTTGTGATGGGTGGGTTCAGTAAATAAAACTGAATTCTCGCTGCCTAGGGTTTTCTCAAGCGTGTTTTGTGGCATGTCTTTGTTGCCTTGTGTTATTTCGTTCAAGTTTGGTTTGTGGACAATGTGCTCCATTGACGATGCCTCCTCTCGACTCTAATACTAGTTGACCTTGTTCACCATTCTGGCACTACTAACCGGGCAATGTTTTTTGTAGTGGTTCGTTTCTAATTTAGGGTTTAGGGCGCGGTTGCTTTGACATGATGAGAAATGTTTTTTGCAGTGGTTCATTTCTCTTTTATGGTTTTTATTGTTGTTGCTTGACCTGTTTCGGGGGGCGTTTAACACTCGCATTTTTGTTCTTAATTCTGAACTATTGGGGGTTTACAAATATCTTTTTTGTTGTTTCATCCTTGCAGCCTATTGTTTACGAAAGAGCCAGTGGGAGATTCTATCAAGTTTGGTGGGCGACATGCAGGCTTCAAAGTCCATGAAGGCAAGTTTGGAAATTCATGGGTTACTTTTCGAATTTGTTCTAATTTTTATTAGGATTTTGCCAAAATGCTAATTTTTTTTCCGTGTTTGCAATTTTGTGTTGCAAGTAATTTGTATGGCTATAGCATTATAGGTATGGCAAGGTTTGGGTGGTCATTTTTACATGGTGGTGGCTTCTGCAGCTCTACGGTAGGATTCTAAATCCTACCAGCCACTGTGTTTTTCAACACATAAATTTGTTGTTGGGAATTTGGGAATTTAGCACTTGTTGCAATGTTTTGTTTTTCAACACTTAAATTTGTTGTTGGGAATTTATCTCTTGTTGCATGGTTTATGGTAGTGGGTTTATGGTTATTTATTCATGGGTTTAGCTCAATTTGTTGTTGGGAATTTAGCTTTTGTTGCATGGTTTATGGTAGCATGTTTATGGTTATTCATTCATGTGTTTAGCTCAATTTGTTGTTGGGAATTTAGGTCTTATTACATGGCTTATGATAGCAAGTTTATGGTTATTCATTCATGGGTTTAGCTCAATTTATTGTTGGAAATTTAGCTCTTGTTTCATGTTTTATGGTATAATGGTTTGTGTTAGTAGCTTTATGGTTATTCATTCATGGGTTTAGCACTTTTTGATTCCATCCCTATATTTTTATGTAGGTTTTCTTGTATTGTTGCTTGTAGGGTTGAAAACGTGTTTCTGCTTGCCTCTGCTACTTGTATCTTCTTTTTAGAAGCATTTCCTGCACTTTCTTCCTCTGTTACGATTTCTATTTGCTTGTAGTGTTGCTTGTAGGGTTGAAAATGTGTCTCTTCTTGCCTTTGCTACTTGTCTCTTCTTCTGTTAGCAATACTTTTATTCCAACCAGCAATTTTTTTAGCAATACTTTTATTCCTTCCTCTTGAAGACATTTGTAGCACCTTAAAAATATTTTCCTTCTGTTTTGTGAGGCTAGATATTGTTATATTTTTTTGATCATTTGTTTTTATATAAAAAAATTGTAATTTTATTGTATGGTAATTTCTAAAGGCAAAAATACATTACCTTAACTACAAATTGATCCATAACTTTGTTGCAGAAACAATTCCAAATGGTAATGAAGCATTTCCTGCACTTTCTTCCTCTGTTACAAAAACATTTTGGGATTGTCTATCCCCTGTCTAGTTCTTTTTATTATGATCATTTTGGAGGAAATTTTTTTCATGCTCTTGACTTAAAAACTCTGCATATACATAAACCAACGGTAGGCGAATTTGCTCTGTCGAGCTCCTATAAAAACTTGAACCTGTACCTGTAATCAAGGGCATAGATACTAGCTAACAAGCTAGCTTTATATTCCCACCAGCGAGTTGCATCTTGACTTTATACATCAGCGTACAAATCTTCCTTGTATATGTCTTGACAACACATGGTAAGGGAAAGTTTGAAGGTCGCTTGCCTATAGTGGATTTTTTATCACCTCTATGAGACAATATTTCCTAATTTCTTTTGTAATAATTTTGGTTATGTCCTCCATCTTCATCCATCTTCATGAAATCTACAAATGGCTATCCATCATCTACAAAGCCGAAGTCTCTCATAAATTTTAGTTCTTGTTCCTCTCTTTTTACGAAGTTCTCCACTTCATCTTTTGAGAGGTATTCTCCTCCTTCAGCATGGAGACTTCCACAATTCATTGTTGTTTTTTTTTATGCCATGACTATCTTTATATGTTGGTTGTAGGGTTGAAAACTTGTTTCTTCTTTCCTCTGCTTCTAAGAAGCAACTCTTGCACTTTATTTTAGGAAAACCTTTTGGGATTGTCTATCCGTTATGGAATTCTTTTTCTTATGGTCATTTTGGAGGAAAAATTTATCATGCTCTTGACTTAAAAACCCTGCATATACATAATCAATTTTACCACTAAAAAATCATCTTTTTCCCTGCAGATACAATGGCCATCTCTTCTTCTACCTTAGGTTCTCTTAGCAACCTTGATTCTTTATCACCTCTATGAGACAACATTTCTTCATTTCCTTTTTAAGCATAAGTTTGGTTTTTTCCTCCATCTTCCTCCACCTTCATGAAATCTACAAATGACTATCCATCTTTATTCACTTGTTTGTCATTTAATTATTCTCTTGGCTTGTAGATGCTTTATTTGGCTTTATGATGCTTGTTGATACTTCACCGCACATGCACTATATTTTTGTTCTAAGTTAACTTATAGTAAATGAAGTTTCATATGTGGTGTGAGGTTAGGTACTTTTATTGTTCACTATTTTATGGAAATTTCAAATTAAAACAAGTGACTTGTTTAAGATTTCATTATTCACTCGTTTTTCATTTAATTAACAACTCAGTTGATGCTTGTTGATGCTTTATCATTTAATTAACAACACAATTGATGTTTGTTGATTTCGTTATTCACTCGTTTGTAATTTAATTATTCTCTTGGAAATTTGATGTTTTATTTGCCTTGTTGATGCTTCACTTCACATGCACTATGTTTTCGTTGTATGTTAACTTGCAGTAAAAGAGGTTTCATGTGAGGTGTATGGTTAGGTACTTTTATGGTTTGCTATTTTCTGTAATTTTCCTATTAAGACAAGTGACTCATTCAAGATTTCGTTATTCAATCATTTGTCATTTAATTAACAACTCAATTGATGCTTGTTGATTTCATTATTCATTCGTTTGTCATTTAATTCTTCTCTTGGCAAGTTGATGTTTTATCTGGCTTGTTAATGCTTCAACGCACATGCACTCTATTTGTTTTCTAAGTTAACTTACAATAAATGTGGCTTCATATGTGCTGTGAGGTTAGGTACTTTTACTATTCACTATTTTATGAAATTTTCATATTAAAACAAGTGACTTGTTCAATATTTAATTATTCACTTTTTTTGTTGTTTAATTCAAAACTTAGGTCATGATTATTGATGTTTACATTTATTTAGCAACATAGTTGATGCTTGTTGATTTTGTTATTCACTCATTTGTCATTTAATTATTCTCTTGGAAATTTGATGTTTTATTTGGCTTGTTCATTCTTCACCACACATGCACTTTGGTTGTCTTCTAAATTAACTTACAATGTATGAGGTTTCATATGTAGTTTGATGTTAGGTACTTTTATTGTTCATTGTATTATGGAATTTTCATATTAAAACAAGTGACTTGTTCAAGATGTCATTATTCACTCATTTGTCATTTAGTTAACAACTCATTTGATAATTGTTGATGCTTTATCATTTAATTGAAAACGCAATTGATGCTTGTTGATTTCATTATTCACTCATTTTTTGTTTAATTGTGCTCATGGAAAGTTGATATTTTATTTGGCTTTTTGATGCTTCACCGCACATGCACTCTATTTGTCTTCTAAGTTAACTTATAGTAAATGAGGTTTCATGTGTGGTGTGAGGTTAGGTACTTTTATTCTTCAATGTTTTATGGAATTTTCATATTAAAATAAATGACTTCTTCAACAGTTCATTGTTCACTTGCTTGTCATTTAATTAGAGACTCAATTGATGGTTTTTGATGCTTTATCATTTAATTAATAATACAATTGATGCTTGTTGATTTCGTTATTCACTTGATTTTCATTTAATTATTCTCTTGGCTTGTTGATGTTTTATTTTGCTTGTTGATGCTTCACTCTGTTTGTCTTCTAAGTTAACTTAGAGTAAACGAGGTTTCATATGAGGTGCGAGGTTAGGTACTTTCTAATCATTGTTTTATGGAATTTATATATTAAAATAAGTTACTTGTTCAAGATTTGATTATTCACTCATTTGAAATTTAATTATTCTCTTGGAAAATTGACATTTTATTTCCCTTGTTGATGCTTCACCACACATGCATTCTATTTGTCTTCTAAGTTAACATATAATACATGAGGTTTCATAAGTGGTGTGAGGTTAGGCACTTTTACTATTCACTATTTTATGAAATTTTCATATTTTAAAACAAGTGACTTGTTCAATATTTAATTATTCACTCTTTTGTCATTTAATTAAAAACTCAGGTAATGATTATTGATGCTTTATCATTTAATTAACAACACAACTGATTCTTGTTGATTTTTTTATTCACTCATTTTTCATTTAATTATTCCGTTGGAAAGTTGATGTTTTATTTGGCTTGTTTTTTCTTCACCGCACATTCACTTTGCTTGTCTTCTAAATTAAATTATAATATATGAGGCTTCATATGTGGTGTGAGGTTAAGTACGTTTACTGTTCACTATTTTATGGAATTTTCATATTAAAACAAGTGACTTGTTCAAGATGCTATTATTCACTCATTTGTTTTTTAATTAACAACTCAATTGATGTTTGTTGTTGCTTTATCATTTAATTAACATCGCAATTGATGCTTGTTTATTTCATTATTCACTCGTTTTTCATTTAATTGTTCTCTTCGCAAGTCAATATTTTATTTGGCTTTTTGATGCTTCACCGCACATGCACTCTATTTGTCTTCTAAGTTAACTTATAATAAATGAGGTTTCATGTGTGGTGTGAGATTAGTTACTTTTATTCTTCACTGTTTTATGGAATTTTCATATTATAATAGATGACTTCTTCAACATTTCATTATTCACTTGTTTGTCATTTAATTAGAGACTCAGTTGATGATTTTTGATGTTTGATCATTTAATTAACAACGCAATTGATGCTTGTTGATTTTGTTATTCACTTTATTGTCTTTTAATTATTCTCTTGGCTTGTTGATGTTTTATTTTGCTTGTTGATTCTTCATCGCACATGCACTTTGTTTGTCTTCTAAGTTACCTTAGAATAAACGAGATTTCATATGAGGTGTGAGGCTAGGTACTTTTACTATTCACTATTTTATGGAATTTCTATATCAAAATAAGTGACTTGCTCATGATTTCTTTATTCACTCGTTTGTCATAATATTTACAACTCAGTTATAAATCTGTTGTAAATCATTTGGTGTGTAGAGGCATAACACAAAATCCCATTTTCATTCTCAGATAAGATTTCTACATTATAATAAATTATAGATGTTCCTTCTAAAATGGATTTTCGTTACAATGCCACAAACAATATAAAATAAAACAACCTAGGTTGTAAGCCAAAATATTTTTGTGATAAGAAAAAGAGGCAATCAATCCAAAATCCACTTCATAATGTGGTTATAGCCAAAAACGTATGAAACCCCTATTCTTTATGGCCTTGAGAATCTTTAGTGCCAAAGCTCCCTTAGCTACTTGCTTGAGCCAAGTAGGTTGTCCTACCTAAAAAGGGTTGATTAGGAAATGGTTGATTGCTACCATATGATTGATTCCAATTTTCACCTTCCAACCACTAGTAAAAAATGATGAAATTAATGACCAGGTGACTAAAAGCATTAGTCACCACAACTTTTCGAAGTGAAATACTTCCAAAAATGAGCAATATTAAGTGACCCAACTAAAAATGAATAACGTAAATGACTAATTTAGTCTCGAGTTAAAATATATGACTAGGTAATAAGTAATGCACCTAAAGATAACTAATGTCAATGACTAATTTAGTTTAGGAACAAAAATACAACTACCTGAAAAGTACTACAATAATACAAACTAGTCATTTATGTTAGACATTTTAATTGTGTCACTTCAACAATCTGAACTTACAAGTGATACGGGATTTAAAGGCTATTATAAATTAGATGTTGTTACAAGTCATTCATGTCCTACAATCACGTGTGCATGTGGAAATTCGAGCCATGGTTGTGATTCTCTTGAGGAAGTAGATTACATATGAAGAGAAATTTTTATGGCCATGATTGGCACTGCCTACACAGACCATCATCAAGACCCACTTCTTCATTTTCATTCAGAGGTAGGAGGCCAAGATAATCAATAAATGTTTATTGCAAATGATTTCAAGGAAGTTATTTTTCATATACCAGACACAACATTTGATGGTACTTCTCTGCAATTCTACATGTTCTTCTCTAATTTGAAATGTTCTTCTTTATGCTGACTTCTAGAATGTTTCTAACAATTACATGGTTGGGATTTGATTTCTAGTAATTATAATGCCGAATAGGCTAATGTGGATTTGTGTTTTTTGTTATCTTCAAATTTGTCAATAAATATAGAGCCTATTGAATACATTAATTTTGTAATGGTATGCCATGTTAGATATGTTGAAATGCCCTTCTTTTCACTATTTTTAAAACCTTTTCTTTTGTATGTTTGACATTACTATACTGCCAGGCCATGAGGTGCAAAATATGATGTATGTATGCAAAAACCACCGAAATTAATTTTTAAAATCAAAGGGATAAAATTATTATTTGTAGAATACAAATATTTTCCACTCGTGATTTTCTAATATGTCATATAGCCCTTCCACAATCAAATATGAACCTGCCAAGTGGCATAACACTAACCTTACCATCGGTCCCATCTCATTGTGATTTCCAAGTGACGTGGCTTCATCTCTGTTCTCATTTTCTTTTTTTAGTTTAAATTTCCAAGCAACGTATAGCCAGAGGATGACATTCTTCTTTCACGAGTACAAAAAATAACTCTAGTTTAAAAAATATGCTTTGTCGATAACCTTTGTAGAAGAGTAGTAGAGAAAGAAAAGAGATTTGATATATACTCAAAACGTCATTGTACTTAATATTTTATAAATGTTATTCCTCATAAGAGAGACATAAGCTACAAAACCACCTTTATGTAACCATGAAAAGGCATCACATAATTAAACACTTCTGCCACTTCACTTTATTAATATACCCCAACTTGAAATCTTGAAACAAAAAAAATGTTTACCATTTTAATGGGGCTTATGAAAAAATACTTGTTCATTCAATTTATATTATCTCTGAATCCATTACAGTAGCTAAAAAGGTCATCATGATATTGAATCTAGTGGAGTAGGGTGGCCATGGAATTTAATGGTATTGAGGACATGAAAACAAAAGAAAACATATCCATGAATGATATCTATAGAATTCCTTGTGAGAGAGAAGACCTTAAAAACATTAGCTTTCTCACTTCAGAAAAAAATAGTTATTGTGAAGTAAAATAGAAACATCCAAAAACCTAAGAGAAATTTGGTAGAAAACAGGTGTCTGGAACAAAGTAGAAATCTACTCTGAATGTTGTGGTTGTAAGAAAACAATCAAAGTCACAAACAACTACCTTTTCTAAAATTGAAAGTATTTAATTATATTGTGTGGAACTATTCAGTTGACCAAGGATCATCTTCAATTCTAATGCCCAATACTTTTTTCAAAAATATTAATGATACTCCTACCAAAATCTATACCCACATTATTCAATTAGACAAGTCAGATGTAAAATCCACGGGTGTATTTAAGGATTTTTTGATGAGAATGATTTCTAATATGAAAGTTTATTAAATTATAGATATTTTGTTGACATTCACCGGATATATGATTTATTTCTTTTTTCATGAATGATCATCTCTCCATTTGACAGTAAAAATAGTGTGACCTCAAACTCTAAGCCCATCCTCTCTAGCAAAGATCTTTAATGGTTGTGAGGGGATTAATTACAATCTATATGGCTCAAACTCTGCGCCCATCTTCCCCAGCAAATATCTTTAATGGTTATGAGGGGATTAATTGCAATCGATATGTTTAGCCACCAGATCCTTAGGTTGAAAATGAGGGCTCAGAATCATGCACGTTGCTTTTTGGGATGTAGAAAATTGTACGATATTTGAACTTTGTACCTGGTTTTGGCCATTGGGTTTTACAGCATTAGGGGTCAAGTGATCCAATAAAAATTTGAGGGGATTTCATTGAATGGATTAAGTTTTAAGGGGATTTTTATCAAATGTGTCGAGTCTTGCAGTTTCAAAGGAGGACAATTTTGCAAAGATCTTTGATTGGGTACCTAAAAAGGAATTTTTTAACAAGGATCAACGTGATGGTGAGTCAAATACTTCATGTATCAAATGTTTGTATTTTTTATTAGACAAAAGAATGATTAATCATATTTATTGTTGTGAATCATGGTGAGCCAAATATTTTAGGTATCATATGTTTGTGTTAATTATTAGATTGAAGCGTGGTTAATGATACCTATCACTGTGCATTGTGGTCTAGACTAATCAAAACCATAGTTAGTCGAGCTCTATAGTATGTTCATTCCCCATTCGCCTATACCTAAAAGACACTAAACTTGAAAATGGCACTATGATGAGCTCATTCTAGCTTGAGTATCGTCTTCCTTGCACACATCCTCCACTTCTTCCCCCTTGCTCAAAAAATTAGAAGGGTTCCATAAAAAAAATGAGCTCTGTAGCAGGGACCATAGCGTTGGATTAGTCTCTGTCCTTAAATTCCCTATTCAAGGAGATATTTTGTGCCTTGGTTTGTAACTTGCATTTGTAATTTTATTTGCAATTCTTGGTCTGCTTCTCTAAATCATGTGTTGCCTTTAACTTTGTGATTCCATGCATTTTTTACTTCGAAATTAAATGCTGACTATCACGCTCTACACTAAAAGTCATGTATATACACTATCATGATGTTTATGCCCTAAAATTTCGTGAGTTTTAGATGCAACATTGTGACAACGTATAATGCACCATTGGTGCTTTCAGAAAAAACATTTATCTATATCACCTTGTGTCTGACTCTCACATCTATAAAATTTGGCCCTACCTCCAGAACATGCCCTATCTCCATAACAATTTTATACTATCTCATGTGCCCAAATCCTCTCTCATCAATTCAATTCACCTTGTTCAAAAATTTCATATAGTTTGAACTCTATAAATATTAATTTCTCAAAAATATTTGAATATATTTCATGGTTCATAAAAAAATAATCAACTGTGTCTCATGTCGGTTTGAATTATTGCCCTACAGTGTGTGAGTAGTCTCTCAGTATATATTTGATCAACCCATGCCCCAGGTCCTTCACCTTCTTTCTTCTTGGCTTCTCCTCATCATATATTTGATACCATGTCAAATTTACACACATAAGATCATAAGAAATACATAAAAATTAAGAGAATTAGGTGTTAGGGGTAGATTCTTTAGGGTAGACACTTTTTTTCACTATTGGGCAATGAAGACTCAGCTGAAAAGTTAAAACATGACTGTAAAATCTAAAGAACAATCATAGAAGAGTGTGAATTTCATGGAAAATAAGCAGAAATTAAATGCAAATTAATTTGATTCAGATGGTGAGATCCACATGGATGATGTTGCTTCCTTTATGCAAGATATGGACACATAGGACTAGTGGGCTATTGATTTGAGCATTGATGATTGTTTAATTAATTTTTGATACTTTTTCTATGATAGACTTGACTCGTTAGATATTAACACTCAAGTCTTTAACTCTTTAGTGTAATGTTCACTATTTAGTTTACCACTCTGGGTTTTGACATGCTAATAGTATTATATTTCATTTTGTCATTGTTTTGACATATTAATAGCATGATGTTTGATTTTGTCATTTAATGTTTTACTGATCAATATATTTTTTAATCTATAAATATAATGAGAAATATGACTGTGATTTATTTTCTGCTATTATAATTAAGTTACATGGTGCTAAATGTCATTAGAGGCAATGCTTATTTCAGTTTTGTTATTGACTCAAATTTCATGGTTTAATAATTATGTACTATTTGTGTTTCTTCTTATATTTAAATTTAAATTTTTTAGTATTTTGGCCAAGGAATCCTGACATTCCCTAAAATTTGAGGGGTGTCTCCACATGTTCCCTGGCTTTATTCCCATGTTCATGTGTTCCAAAATCTTGGTGGAACACTAAATACTAGCGACTTTTTAATTTGATTTCATGTGGTTGGTCATTTGTTAAGTATCCACAAGTCTTTCTAATGACTTTTTTAATATGTTTGTATGTTGGCCAGTTGGCCATGGTTTAGGGTTTTGTCAATTTATTGCTATAAATATAGCCTTCTCTCCCAAAATAGATCATCATTGGAGAACTATATCTCTTGTATTCATAATATTTGTTTGCTCTTTTGGCTAATGATGTTGAATTCATATGGTCAGAAAACTGTCAAGAAGCCCTGGATACCTTGAAAAGCAAACTTGTGACTGCCCTAATTTTGAGAGGCCCAAACTGGGCCCTACCTTTCCACATTCACATAGATGCCTTGAACAAACAAATAGGAGCAGCCTTGGGACAAGTTGATGAAAAGTTTCCTTATGCCATATACTTTATATGCAAAAACTTGTCAAAGGCAAATTTGAACTATATGATAACCGAGAAGGAACTCCTAGCTGTCGTGCATTCCTTTAAAAAAATCATACATTATATCATAGGCTATCAAACCTTTGTGCACACTGATCATGCTACAATAAGATATTTAATGAACAAACCAAATGTGAATGCTCGCATTATTAGATGGTTGCTTTTATTGCAGCAATTTGATTTGACCATTGTTGATAAGCTTGGTAAAGAAAATGTTTTTGCTAACTTTTTGTCTAGAATAAATTTTCCTGCAGGTGAAGAAGGAATAGTGGATGATCAAATGCCAGATGAGCACCTGTTTTCCATCTCAGTACTCTCTCCATGATTTGCTGATACATAAAATTACTTGGTTTTAGCACAGTTCCCACCACACTTATCCTCAGAAGAGAAGAGCAAGATAGTAAGGAAAAGTGCCCCTTTCACCTGGATTGGGGGAAATCCCTTCAAACTTGGCCCATATCAAATCTTGAGAAGATGTGTCAAGGAGGAGGAAATTTTTGACATCATATTGACCTATCATGATGGGCCTTGTGAAGGTCATTTTGCAGCAAAAAGAAATGCCATGAAGATACTGCAAGCCGGCTACTATTGGCCCACTCTTCATCAGGATGTGAGGAGATATGTCAACCAGTGCAATCAATGTCAAAGGATGGGGAAATTTACTCCAAAGGATGAAATGCCCGTGCAGCCTCAAGTGACCTTTGAGCCATTTGAGAAGTGGGGCATCGACTTTGTGGGGCCTATCAGTCCTCCTTTAAAACATAAGCAATACATCATTGTGTGCACCGATTACATGAAAAAGCGGGTAGAGACAAGAAATTAAAACAGTGACAAGGAAAAAGTAGCTGAATTTTTGAGAGAGAACATATTCTACAAGTTTGGGTATCCAAGAGAGTTGGTCAGAGATCAAGGCAGCCAGTTCACTTCTAATCTGATTGAAGACGTGCTCACACATCATAGAATCATGCACAGGTCTTCCACCCCTTACCATCCACAAGCTAATGGGTAGGTGGATGTCACTAACAGAGCATTGGAAGGGATCCTAACAAAGGTAGTGAGTAACAACAGAAAACGTTGGGCAGACAGATTAGTTGATGCCACTTGGGCCTACAACACAACATGGAAGACCACTATAGGGTTCACGCCCTATGAGCTAGTCTATGGGAAGAAGGCTTTGTTGTCAATAGAATTTGAATTCAATACCTTGAGGATGGTAGCTCAGCTGGACCTAGACTTTAGCCATGCACAAAGAGAAAGATTACTCCAGCTCAATGGATTGGATGAACAGAGAATGCAATCCCTTATCCATACAGAGGTAGTTCAGCTTCAGAGAAAGATATGGCATGACAAAAACATCAAAGAGAAGAAATTTCAAGAGGGAGATTGGGCACTCCTTTATGATTCAAGGTATAAAGATCTCAAGGGCAAGCTGAGGACAAGATGGCTAGGACACTACACTGTCGAGAAATTCAATGACAATGATTCAGTTTTGATCAGAAGAATTGATTATGAAGCCATCCCCATGCTTGTCAATGGACACCGGTTAAAAATCTACAAGAAACCCCTCTCCAAGCAAGTTCATTGAAGGATTGAATAAGTTAGTGATGGTAGTGGAGCATGTCTTAGCCTCCATTTCACCGACTCACTGAAGAAAAACAAAAAAAATAAAAAATAATAAGGACTCAAGTGAAAACCTCCATGAGGCACTTGAGTCCTATCATTGGGTTGAAAGCCTCTCTTGAGGCGGCCCGGTGGTGTCAAAACATAGGAGAAAGAAAATAAGATCCCTGGGTGAAAAGCTCCCTAAGGCACCTTGGTTGCTTTCAATATATATATATATATACACAAAAAAAAATGAATTTCGAGTTGTATTACAGGTGCAAGAGGACTACATGAAGCAACAACAGGTGCCAAGGGAGCTCTGAAACCAACACCAACACCTATCCTACATTCCCTGACCTTTCTCCATCATTCTTGACATTCTTTCCACCTCACTATGCTCCTTTTTCGAAAATTGTGTTTTCTATCGGAGGCCCTGTGTTTTCTACAGGGAGCTCTTGTAGAAATTACAGAGAGCCATAAATGGATTTTAAAAGTGGTTCGAGCAGTGGGGAAGCTTCATAAAGGATTTATAAATCTTCCTGCTATCTTCAAACCTCTCTTCCATCATTTCTGGACTTGCATCATATCCCAAGCACCATTATTCTTCCTGCCAAGAAAAGACACAGAAAAAACAGTTTTTTAGGAAAAGGAAAAAACAAAAAAATAAGAGAAAAGAATAGGACCATTCACCTTACCTGAAGCCTAACCATTACCTCTCCATCTCTATGTACATTTTTGGTATCATCCTCATAGCTCCAAGCACATAGAAAGCTAAAATTTCAAAGGGAGAAGCAGCTATAGGAGCTCCTGTAGAAATTCTTGTAGCCGCAGATCCCATTAAAATCTAGTATCAACAACATGAGGGTGCAAATATGAAGGTTGAAGCAGAAACCTGAACATCAGATCCAGCCAGAAAGGGACCTGCACATAGCATAGCCATATCTCAACAAGAAGACAAGCATGCATCAAAATAAATAAAGGCATGCAGTAGAAGGAAAGGCCACAACACCTCACAACAACTGCATTCGGATCTGAAGTGAGTGACTAACCCGCTCCTCTATTTGCATTGGTATAATTAGAGAGCATGCAACAACAATGAGATGGTTGAAGCTGGTTGGGGTTGAGGTGGCTAGTTAACTTGGCCACCCTCATCTAGTTGACTTCACTCATCCGAAGATGTCACCACACGTGCACTTAGTCAAACTCAAGAGAGATGTTGAGGACAAGTAGTGGAGGCGGTGAGAACTCCGATGCAATCATGAGGGGTGATTACAATGAAAGGGAACTGATGATAAGGCAGGTGTGGACCAATGGTCTAAATGGGGCCAATGGACACTTGGCCAACTAACCCTCCATCATCGGAGATATCCCTAAAAAGACATAAGTACTCCTCGCCGAATCACTCTCACCACCTTTCTCCTTCATTCTCTCCTTGAAAATCCACTCCTACTACCTTCTCATGCCCCTATAAGCCGCGTACCCATCGTTCTCTGCTGATCTCTCCAATATCCTTGCTCTAGGAATTCTACAAGAGTACTTACAGGTTCTATAGGAGAACCTACAGGAATCCTACAGGAGGGCTGGCAGTGTTCTACAACAGGGCCAGTAAGCTGTTTTGGAGAGAAAAAACATGGTTTTTAGCACAATTCTCAGGATGCAGAGGTAGGTTCTTGACATACCTCCATTGAATATCAAAATATGCTAACAGTGGTTTAGTTTTTTAGGAGAAAATAAAACTGTTGGGTGGAGGAATTTCATTAAAGAATTGCTGCTTATTTCATAAAAAAAACACAGTCTCTGTCTCTCCATTTCTCTTGAAATATTTTTTTTCTCCCCATTCCCATAGTTGGTTTTTCAAGGAAGCATAGACAAAATGACAGGAGGTTTTATGAGGAAGGAGCCCACCAACCCCTCCAGGCTCCATGCACACCCCCAAGTAGTGGACATATTCACAAGAACCAATTGGATGAAATTGTTTGAGAAATTTCGAGGGTTTGATGAGGAAATTGCTTAGGAATTTTCCCACCCTTTGGTCCCTCACTCCAGAACACATGCCACTATCACTTTTAGAGTCCTTTCCATGGAGTTAACCCTTGAATTTATCAGTAGGGTCACTATACTTCCTCTTGGGTTGCCTTGGAGTAATGATGAAAAACCAATTGGCAAGGCTGCCAAGAAGAACTTCTTCCAAAACAATGAAACCCCTATAGAACATAAAAATGGCATAAGAAGGGCTAGCATACCATACCCTTGGGATGAAGTTAGCTATTAAATAATCAAGTATATCTCCTGTGAGGGGAGGTATATCATTGTCTATGGTTACCACTTTAGAATCATGCATGAATTAAGGTATGGCATGGACACTCTAGCCCTTCAGAAGCTCAACATCCCTCACTTCCTCCTGCAACCCCTCATTGACTCTAGTACTAAAGTAAAAGCAGGAAATCTAGACCAGCTAGCTCACTATGGGTTAATCAAAATTTTAGTGGAAGAGCCCTCCATACCTTTACAATCCCTATAGCATGGGAAATTTTCTAAAACATGACCACTGAAGATGACATAAAGGCCCTGATCTATGATATTAGCCCCACTGGTAGTGAGGAGGAAGAGAAGCAAGAGGGAGAGGGAGAAGAAACTGGTGATTTAGAGGAACAAGTAGGGAAGAAGAAAGAAACCAAAAGAGAGAAGGAGAAAACAGAGAAAACAGAGACATAAATAGAGACAGAAGGAGAAAAAGGGGCAGAAAAGACAGAAGTGTCTCCTAAAACCCTAGAAAGAGAGGCAGAAGCTTCTCTCACTACACTTAGCACCCCAATTAAACCAAAACAAAAGAGGAAGATGCAGACCTCAATGTATTTCAGGGCTAGGAAGAGCACAAGGATCAAAACAGGGAAACCCCAGCCTTCTTCTAAAGTGCCTATTGTTATTGAAGGTTCACCATCTGCCCAAGGAAAACAATCCCCTTCCAAAGGCACCTATTACTTATGAAAGGGGGACTCCTAGATCTCCCACATGGAAAGCAAAAGTAGAACTACAGGACTAAAAAACAGTTCTACAGGAGGCACAAACTGTTCTGCAGGAGACCTTGTCAAAACTATAGGAGACCGAAAAACTTGAAAAAAGGGTAGAAGGACAATCATAGGTGAAGGAGGAAGCAACATAGGCCCAAGAACCTGACCCCCAACCTAATCTTGGCTCTTACTACAATCCTCTTGAGGGAGGGAGAATCATTCCACAAAAAATTGCAATTCTACTATTCTTTGAGTTGGAGAAAGAAAGAATAAGGACCCATAGGTGGATGAAAATAGCCAAATCCAAAGGATTTGAGGACATTGGCCACATTGGGGACAAACTTAGAGAAATGGGAAGTGCGTTAAGTGATGTCAGACACAGAGAAGCAATCACAAAGAGTCACTTGGAAACTGAAAATGAATTGCTAAGAAGACAAGTACAAGAGAAAGAGAGCCAATTGGCATGCATGGTCAGCTGCTCTATGGAGGAATTTCAATGTAGGACACCAACAAAATCCTATGGCATATATCTCAAGGACCAATGGATGCAATTTCAGATCAAGACTTTGGCACAAAGAGGCACAATGCCTTTCCAAGATTACAGACAGTTTATGGACCTGTGTGACCGAAGGGCATTAGAAGATAAGGCAAAGATGGTAGAATTCTATCTACATAACATGGCCCTCACAGACATGAATGTGTGGGACCTCAATGTTAGGCTAGAGGACCTGCAACTAATGGCCATGGCCTCATGGATGAACCATGAAGAGTTAAGGGCAGCAGAAATAAGAAAGTTGATGATAAAGGAGTAGAATGAGCCCTTAATGATTAGAGCTAAGCCATCAAACCCCATGGCACTAATTGACACACCTAACCTGCTTGAACATAATCCTCAGATTGGCCCTAGATATATCAGTGATCAGGCTCAAGCCATTGCACATTTTGAGGATATGGAAAGGTTACTTGGGGATGACTATGTGCATGCTTGTATGAGGAGATGGAACATATTACCACACAGTCTGCAGATCAGGGAGTATCACTCCCTAATGAGGATGAAAGAGGCATTAAGGAGAGTTTCAATGTACAAACGCTCCATGCATAGGCTGTAGGTCAATTGGATTGGCCTGAAATTGAGTCCCCCGCTGCTGCTAGGAATGTTAGAAGGCAGAAAAGAAGAAGAAGAGAAACAACAGTGGGAAGAGGTAGACAGAAAGGCAGGATTCTATGACAAAGAGGAGGAGACCACACGAGAAGCATGGGATGTTAGGGAGGCCTCCAGGGCCATCAAAGATGAGGAGATGGACTAAGTTTCTCAGAGGATGAACAACACTTTCAATAGGGGGGTGATGATGAGCCTCATAAATGGGTAATTATATGGGCTCATTTTACCTCCTAACTTAGTCAAATCAACCATTCTCTTAGATTATTGCATGATTTTCTGATTATATTTATGCTTATAGAGTGATTTGAGTTAGTTATGATGCCATGAGGTCTAATATGTGTTTAATGCAGATTATTGATGACTTTTGTGGTGAAATGCAAGGATGCAGTGGACAAATGGAAGCAATAACTCGAAATGGACAAAGGAGAGGACTTATAGGAGGGAATCCCCCTCATTTATTACTCTTCACTTCGAACTTCCCTTCATTCAGCTCGGAGTACAAGCAGACAAGTCATGCATTAGCAGACAATCGAGCAAAGTGGAGTATAACTGATGTTTATCTTGAGTTTTGGGAGCCAAGCCTCCCTGATTTTGAGGAAGCTGTTGGGAGCTTCATTTGTATAAGTATAGAGGCCTAGGGCCTCACTATGAAGTTGGTCAAATTTTTGTTGAACTTTTTTTTGCAGTTTTGCTTATGTAAACTTTGCTCAACTTTGAGCTTATTATCTTGTGATAATTCATGTAATGTTATTATTTCTTTGAGAATAAAAATGGAATCCTTTTTGAGTTAGCACTGAGTTACTGAAGAGGGCTGAAGCTCTTCGGTTAGGGTCCAATCCAAGTAGCAAGCTCCTCTTTTCCTGTATTTATATGTTTCATTTCAGTTTGTAGATTAGGTTGTTGTTAGATGTATTCCTTTTATGGTTAAGAATAGGTTGCTTTTGATGATTCAATAGTTTGCTTCTATTTATGCTTTCTATAATAGGTTAAGCAGTGACAAAGAAAAGATTCAAAAGGCTAGCAACAATGCCTTGGCCTCTCTTCCTCCCTTTGGGATAATGATTTGAGACAAAGACCCTCTTGCTGCCCCAAAAACACAGATGTTCCTCCTTCATATGACTTATAGTGTTTGCAACCTTCTAGTTGGTTCATAGTCTAGTTTGCTTTGCTTCAAAACTTCTTCATCGTGTTCATTTCCTTGTTTGCAATAGTCTTTTTCATGCAATGGTTGTCAACATTTTCTTCCATAGATCATAGTTTACTTTAATGCAAAAACTCTATCTTTAGATGCACTTATTTCCTTGCTTGCTTAATCTCATTGGATGATTGTCAGTGTTTATGCAACAAATATCTTATAGCAGCAGTCGAGCATATCAGCCATTCCATCATCCATCTGATCCATGCCTTATAGGTTGCCCAAGTCTCACCTCAATTCTACCTTAGTTTCCTACATTTTCCATAGACCTTCCTCTCTCTCCTTGAGCAAATCCAATCATATTTATCTCTACTAATGTTTTTTGGTAGACCCTAGGTGCCCTAACACTTCATCCCAACCTTCATCTACCTTCTCCACCTACTCTCCCACCTTCAAAACAATGAAAACTACTCTCGGCCTCTTCCTGTAGGCCTCCTGTAGAACGTTGTTTTTCCTCATGTAGATTTCCTGTGTCCTCCTATAGATTTTCCATTAGGATTTCTTTTGAAGGCCGAGTTTGGAAAAAAGCCTCCAGAAGACCACCTGAAACCTCCTAGGATCTATCCACACCATCCTACATCCTCTCAAGTCCCAAAACCGCCCTCCATCACCACCTATTCGCTACCACATCACAAACAAATAAATCACATGCATGACAAATTCACATAAAAATACATAAAATCCAAAAATATGTTTTTTTTTTTTTTCTCATTTACTTTTAGGAATAGCTCAGGTGGATGTTTTTTACTTCCATGAGTAGATAATGGCATTCTTTTCATGGTTTTCATAGTGTTTTATGTAAAAGTAGGATTAGTGGGTAACTAGGATTTCCTTGGTTTGCTTTACATTTTAGTATTCCTTTCTGCAAGTAGAATACCATCAGTCGAGTAATCTATTTTTCCTTTCATCACATATAAAACTTATTCTTGAATCCATAGAAGTTGGCTTGAGCTCCTAGTTATCTTGCGCCACCTGACCAAGTGACAACCTACAATAAGAACTAGTACTTGTGCATACAACACTATTGCTTCCAAGTTTGTTACGAACTACCAGGTCGATAAGAGTAAAGTAGGCAACCCAGGAGTTGGAGCATTATTGCTGGAATACTATTGCTCACCATTTGCTTGCCATAACAATGTATGCTAATTTACTGTTTCATCTTGTATATCACATCCTTCTGATGCTCCTTGTTGCTATGGAAATATTTATCTGATTAGTTATTTTTTGCAGTTTTGAACATATGCATTTGATTTGGTATATGGGATTGTCTATCACACATTGATTTTTGGATGCCATGACACATCTTTCTCCTTGAAAACTGTGACATGTGGAAATATGATCTCCACAAGTTCTATGACTTATTTTTCTCAAGAAACAAGTTTAATGAAATATTTATTTTCAATAAAAGAAGAAATGAACACATGTGGTTTGAGAATTAGAATATGTAGTTGCGAGTTCAATTTAAAGTTTATCTAGAATGAATATATTTTGAATTCGAGTAAAGTTTATCTAGCATGAGTATATTTTAAATTCAATTTAAGATTCACTTTGATAGATATATTATAGGCTCGGACAAGTGTTTAATCCCTAAACAACCACTATATATATATATATCAATATATCAGAAAACAAATTAACATAGTTCCATGGACATGTCAAGGCCTAGCTAAGTGGAAATATATATAGAGAGAAAGAGAAATTAGCCAATGCCCTCTGTTTAACCATGGGAGAATGTTCATTAAAGAAATGTGAGCTCTGGAACAAATTGCTAGCCAAAATGGTTTGTGAGTCGGACAAGGCCAATCTCTGTTGGATCTGCGATGTGAAGGTCATCTAGTTGTTCTTAAATTGTAGCTAGGAGCCTCATTTTCCAATTGATTTTGATTGAGGAACTAGTTTTGATGACATTTTTTTGGCTTCGGGATGCATAGGTAGAACTTTAGATGAAGTCCTTCCCACATGGAAGTATTGTAGAAAAGGATTTATGTTCAACTATAAACGAGTTATGTTCTTTTTCATCTGTAGCTAGCCATATTAATCGATACTCTACATTATGGTTGTGTCATGTTTCCATGTCAAATTGAAAATGATTCATAATAAAAAAAAATAGAAAAAAAATTATATTCTCATGAAAATAAAACTCTAAGAAAACTGAAATAAAAACTATGAGAAATAAAAATAAAACTGTAAGAAAGTCGTGTTGTAATTGAAATAACTAACTTGAATATATTATCAAATGTTCTGTGATGGTTTGTCTCCAGGGTTGCTCAATATTTTGAATGTTAAACATGTAACCGTGGTTGAACTTCTTTTATAGTTTTTTGCACTTGAATTTAATTGTTGGCAAGGATGGGCATAGATTCCAATGGGTTCATTTTGAATGTGTGATCTAAATTGATTTGGATGTAATCTAATGGCTGAGATTTTTTTTTTTGTTGATCTATGTGCTTTGATCTGTTTTAATGAAAAATAGAATGGGTTGGGTGTCATTTATTGAAGTTATTGGGTTGGGTGTTATTTATTGAACACAATGGGTTTAAATATTGAGTAACGCAATAGTTATGATTGACATACATTCATTTTTATTATGTGCAGGTATGGATATTCATTTGGGATACATAGCTTTAGTTATTATGAGTAGGGATGTTGAATAACACAAAATTTATGGCTGACATACATTCACTTTTATTATGTGCAGCTATGGATATGCATTTGGGATACATAGTTTCAGTTCTGATGAGTGGGAGTTGAAGTGTATGCTACGTTGTACTTCTGGAATACACCATTTTGGAAGGATTTATGGTTTTATCTGTGTTCAATTAGGTCAATATGATTTGTATTCTTAGGTATTAAGATATTATTTATGGATATATGTGAGCCGAGTTAATATTTCGGAAAATTTTAAACATAAATTAAAATATATTTACACTTAAAGTTATTTGTTTTTGTTTAAATATTGGTTACACCTCTCAATTTTTGGTAGTTTGGTAAGACCAATACTATAACAATTACTAGCCTCTGCACAACATCTCTCCCTTATAAATTTTATAAATAATATATATAAAAACAACTCAAATGATCATACTTTCTATAAACAAATAAAATATAATAAAATCAGTTCACAAATGGAAAACACTATAATTTTTTTTCGTTAAATTGTATAAAATTAAAACACATCACCATCTAAATAGTAATAAGAAACGGAGTTGTCTATAATGCGACTTTTTGGAGATTCCGTTGACGGAATCCGGCGGAAGAAATCGAGGTTAAATCTTGATTTGTTGTAGTTAAATTGGTTTTTTAACTGCATATTTGGATTCAGCACCCTGAAAAACCCCTGGGGCGCTTTGATTGTGCAGAAACTAGCTATCAAACTTGCGTTTCCAATAAATTGCTGCCGGATTTTGACCGGAAAAACCCACCAGAAAGCTTTCAAAAAGTCGCATTATAGACAACTGCATAAGAAACCGTTCGTGGAAAATTCTCCATTCAATGAATAGAGATACAACTAATAAAAATATTGACTATAAAAGTAACAACGCCATCTTTATATTAAATTCTAAAAAGGCCTATGAACATTATATTGTCAGTTACAGTTCTCAATAAATACAATATAATTCGAGCAACCATGCTATTTGTGTGGAAACCATCCCAGAATCTAGAAAATCTATTGAAATCAAATGGCCAATACCGTGGGTCTGTACTGACGGTTATCTTGTGTGGAAAGCATCCCCAAAATCTAGAAAATTCATTGAAATCAAATGGCCAATACCGTGAGTCTGTACTGACGATTACGGTCAGCCACCAAATGGAGGAATTAATGTGCGTGGAGCCAGAGTGTGATGCCCAATATTACAAGTGTTTGTTGAAGGCAACTGCTCAGCTAAAAGAGAGACATTGAACATTGTATTGTCAGTTACAGTTTTCAATAAATACAATATAATTCGAGCAATCACGCTATTTGTGTGGAAACCATCCCAGAATCTAGAAAGTCTATTGAAATCAAATGGCCAATACCGTGGGTGTACTGACGGTTACCTTGAAATCAAATGGTCAATACCGTGGGTCTGTACTGACGATTACTGACGGTAACCGTCAGCCACCAAACGGAGGAATTAATGTGCGTGGAGCCAGAATGAGATGCCCAATAATACAGGTGTTCGTTGAAGGCAACTGCTCAGCTAAAAGAGAGACATTGAACATTGTCAAAGAAAGAAACATTGAACATGACCATTGCCTTGGTTCTTTTTCAGTGTTGGGTCCAAAGTAAAGGTTTTGGGTTAAGAAAAATAAAAATTAAGCTTGTCAGAAGTAAGAATTTGCAATTCGTGTGCAGTGCGATGAAGGTACATCATCTTAGCACATTGAAGATAAGGCAGATTACCAAATCCACTAGCCCGTCAATCACGATGGCGCAACTTCAAAATAAAAGAACATTTCCACTTGTTAGTATGAAGAGATGGCAAAGGTTAACTAGAGTGTTATAGGGCATTAAATGTCCTGGTACATGCAGGTTGTATAACACACTGTCTTGGTGACTACATAAATTGAAAATAAAGGCAGTATGTTATATTGTTATAAAGTCTGCATGTACCAGGGCATTTAATGCCCTATGGCAGGTTGGTTAGCCCTTGCCGAGGGCTAACCAGCCTACCATAGGGCATTAAATATCCTGGTACATGCAGGCTGTATATCAATATAACACACTGTCTTGGTGGCTACATAATTATTATGCCTTTCATTTTATATTTTTATTGAAGTGTTTACTCTGTTATATATGTAATTTTTTTTTAATAGCAAACTTAAATTCGTGATCCTTACAAAAAGTAAAATAACTCACTAATTTAGTTATGCCAATGATATCCAACATTCAAACTTTTCTGTAACTAATCACAGTGTATAACTTAACCTCTGCCTAAATGACTCTTTAGAATTCTCCCTTGATGCCCATAAGTGCCTCAGTTTTCTTCTGTAACCATCAATACAGTTTCCCATGACTAGCCATTTGCTACCTCAGCGGTCTTTAACTCTGCGCGTTACTCTGCAGAGGTTGTCCGGACCATTAAGGTGATTCGTCGTATCTTCTTATGTCGCTGGTTGTTAAAAGTTATTATATTTGCGGGATAACATATTTATTTTTCGTTGACTTTTTATTATTTTTTATTTAAAAATTTAAAATTTTATCAAAATTTAACATTATAAAATAAAATTTATTATTTTAAATAAAATTTAAATTTATTATCTTAAATATTATTAATTGAAATATTTCAAACTTTATTGTGGATGATGCCAGTTCAGTGTACTACATCATTAATTACTGTTAGACATCCACATTATTTATATTATTTATTGAAAAAGAAACTAAAATAAAAATCAATTTAATTCAAATATTACGTAATTAATATTATTTTAATATAAACGCCGAGTCTTGAGCTTTCCAGATCATAGGCAGAGGACATTTACAGCGTCTCCCCAATAATGACGGTCACTCACCTACCTCTACAACGCTGGTGGTAGTCATGACCATGCTTATTCATTGAAATTTGAATGAGAGTACATCTTCCCCTCCTTCCAAACTTTTCATGTGGTAAGTGGCTTCGATATGCCATGCCTGGTCATTAAGGTTTCAGAAGCAAAGGCGTTGGATTTTTTCCACATGGAATTGCTCTTGAACTGTGTATTTACATTGACTTCGATAATGCTAATGGGTAATCAAGACAATGCCTATACATTGAATTTTGAAAGATGAAAGATTCTATTTCAATCTATTTTTCCAAGAAAGTTAGGTCTCTTCTCTCTTACTTGGCTGATGATGCATGTGCTTGAAATATTCAACTATTAAATCCTTTCTAATATTTTTATTATACCATTCTTACAAACTCTAAATACATATGCAAACAAAAAGTAATAAACTTGAATTTTATATTTAAAAAATATAAAATAATTGTAGTTTAAATAATTGAGAAAATTCATTGTATTTTGGTGATATAAATTTTATTGAAATTAAAAATATGTTAAAACTATAAAATTTAATTTATTTATAGATTATTTTTAATACAATTGCAAAGTTAAATGTGAATAAAATAATATAATACAAATGTAAATAAAATGATATAAGTATCTCCCAAAATATATAAATTTAAAAATTAATAAAACATAACTGATATAATAAATAGTAAAGTGGCTTGGGTGGATTGAATTAGGAATTTTATTCATTATCATTTATTTTTTTATGTCATAATCTTGCAACAATTATGGAATTTTCTATGATAGAGAGCAATTACATTATATGAGATGCTTTGTTTTCTCTTTTGTGAAAGAAATATGTAGTGTTTGAAATGTGATACTTTTGTTACACCTGTGTTGCAAAATATAACATATTCCTTTCTTTAAATAAAATTTAAATTTATTTATCTCAAATATAATTGGTTGAAATTTTAAGTGCTCATAAATTCATTATTTTAAATTGTTTCTAATTTTAAATTTTATGTAATTTATTAAAAGAAAAATAATGTACAATCGTTTAAAATCAAAAGTTAATGAATCACACTTCAATAATTGAACATGGTGAGTTGAACATATTCAACAACCTCAACCATTCTTATTTTTCTAATAATTTTTATAAAAAGTATAGGTTAATTTAAAATTAAATTGGACCATGGCATATCATAGGAAGTTAAATTTTTCATATCACTTTCCCACTTTATCATGGAAATAGCAATTTCACAAAGTTGTGTCATGACCTTGTATGTGTTATAAACGTTGACCTTGTATGTGTTATAAACGTTTAATATATTTGTTCATTTATTTTATTTTTTTTAAGATTAATATAAGAGTTATTTTATTTAATGTATTTATTTAATGTATTCCAATATCTTGATGCTTTAATGGATTCCAATATCTTGATGCTGTTTTTGAAAAAGAAATTTAATGATAAAATATATTTCTCAATTTTAAAAATAAAATAGTTAATATATTAATTTTTAATTTAATAATAAAAAACTAATTATTTTTAATAAATTATTTTATTATAAAATATAAAAATAATCTAAATATATAAACTCATTTGAGTTTTTTTTTTTTTTTTTTTTTTTTTTTTAAATTTTAATAGAAATGAGGACAAAATACAATACTATGAAAAATCCTGAAAAGTCGCCAATTACCAATCTCTAATATGCATATATTTTTGGTAATCTATATATAATCATTTATTAGGTCAACGAAATAAAAAAATGTTTCCACAAAGGGAAAGACTACCAGCCAAAAGGTTCGAAATTATGTATGAAACTAGTTCAGAGAACGAGAGGTGTAAAGTACAATCCATGTGACTCGTGTGATCGTTGTGCATGTTAACAACCGAGTTGATGCTTTTGGAAACAGTTGCTTGCTTTTCACAATAAAGCTGGTAATTGAGAAAAAATGACAATTAACAAAGGTTTTTGAAAATACCATGACTGCAATATTTTCAATCCGTTATTTGCACGGGCAACCAGATGGGCAATTTATATACCCTGCATGGTTCTTAATGAATCGATTTCTAAGTATAAACCAGCTTGATTATACTTATAATTTGGGAATATTTTCTATAAACAAAAGCTAACACATTCACTGATAAACAAAAGCTAACAGCCTTACTTATAATTTCGATAGATATTATATTATTAATAATATAGAGTAACATATATAATATAATATAGAGTAAAGTAACTTATGTCACTGTTAAATAAAACTGTATACATTAGAGAATAACTTATCTACATAATAATGTAATGAGATTGTTTAATGTAGGTACTCTAATGTAATGAGATTCATATAATATATTAAAGTAAGATAATAAAAGAGAATAAAAATAAGAACATAGGCTAATTAATTTAATATATTTATAAAACAAATAACTTTTATATAAATTAAAGTATCATAAACAAATGATTATCTATGTTACTCATCATGACATGTGATGCCCTCGATAAAAATGTAAATATTTAATTTTCTATAGGAAATGTAAACTTAACTTGTTATTTTTATCTATTTAAAAATTTAAATGTAATTTGTTTTCATGATGAGATAAAGAAAGGTTTTTCCTTAAGAGAAAAAATCCTCAAGGAGGAAGTGGTCATCTTGAGGTTGCTCTGAAAGGAACCCTAAGTATCTCCCCTAACTAGAAAAGTTTCCAGAGAAAAGGAGGAGAGGAGGGAAAAATATGCGCTATTGGGACAGGCAGAAAAGAAAGAAAAGAAAAGTGGCTAAGTCTAGTGATGACTAGATAGCCCTACTCGCGACACGAGCACTTGCAGAAGACTGCGGTCTAGCAAGAAGCAAGGGGGGAGATTCTGGTCCTGAAGGACGAATCTCATGGTCGGGTGGATGGAAAGATAGCAGACCCTGTTTCGGGTGACTGTCAGGGACAACCTTTCAGTCGAGGAACACCAGGTACGTACGAAACCCCTGTGTAGGGACTGTTTAGAAGCTCTATAATGTTATTCTTTTTTTGTCCGTTTTCTTTTGTATTGTGAACAGGGAGTGGAAGAGAATTTTCTTACAGGGTATCGGGATGGAAAACTGAGTGAGGGTATGGTTGTCCTCGAGAAAAATTTGTCTGAGGCTAGTGTTTAGTAGCTTCTGAAGAGGGTTTGGATCTTGCTTTTGTTTTAAAAAAAAAAAGAAAGGAAGAAAACCCACAGGCTCGTCGTAAAATTCAGAGTCATCAAAAGACTGTTACTATAGCCAACAAAATACATTCCATTAACAGTAGAAGGAGTTCTTTATTTATTTCCTTTACATGCTAGTTACAAAGAAATGCAGAAAAGTATGACACTTAATGCAGAAAGTATGACATTTCAAATTGAGAAAACCCCTGAAGCATCCACAAGATGAAAATAAACATTTGACTTTACAGAAACTCTACGTAGTATAGTCACAACCACAAGGGTATGCGGACTTCGTGGCCAGAGTTTAGCAGCTCTCTCGAGCATGCAATGAAACTCGTAATATAGCAAGGTGACCACCCAAATATACATGCTAACGATAGCAAAATAATCTTGTGAACCTCGACTCATACGGGAGCGAGTAAAGCTAAGAGAATGTATAATAGAGTAAACTCGGCTCTGAATGCAAATTTAGGAGCTAATACTGCAAGTTTACGAGCAAAAATTTCATAATGTGAAGAGCCGAACAGATAGCCTCTTTTAAAATAAAACCCAAACCCTGTGAAGCATAAACCCTTATCATCATGCGGTGATCATTATGCCATACATCATACATGATGAAATGTTGTGCGCAAAGAAATACATTATGAAATGAAAAACCCTGTTGACAAACCCAGGGATGCTTAGAATCACACTACATATAAAAGAGTTATAAAGTGCTCTGCCATAGACTTGAAAATATCATAATTTAACAGCTCAAAAACCCTAACGAGGGTTCATACATTAAGATTATCGAGGATTATGGTGAGACGATGTAAGGAAGGCTCTCATCCCTTGTCCACAGAACTCAGGCCGTAAAGATCAAACCAAACATTCAAAAATGGTACATATATAAACATAAATTTGCATGAATTGGAGCATTTAAATAAACATAATGTGCTTGGCCAGCCTCTAAAGCATAGCATGCATGGCTAGTCTCGAGAACTGTAGGAAGCCATCAAAATACACTAAGGAAAATTAACTCGAAACAATATTATTTAACAGCGAATCACACAGCAAAGGTACAAGAGAGCTTGAGGCTCATAAAAATGTAGTCGACTGTTCAAACCCTTTGCGAGGGCTAAATTTCCCAAACCATATCAGAGCTGGCAAGCCTGCCAGGCCAACATCGGCCAACCCTTTGTGCATTTGGCAAGTAAAACATCCATAAGGGCTGGGCCAGAGGGCCATCACAACTCAAAAAAAATAATAGAAACCATTCTTTCCACGCTATGAAGCCCTTCACTACTTGCAGTAAGACGATCAGGCAATAAAGAAAATTGCGAGAAACCATGGATACATACCAGTCAGTCGACCTCTGAACGGAGGTGACCCGAAAGCTTAGCAGCTACTCCTGGCACTTACATGACTTGTTGGAGAAGAACGGAAACACTCGTCCATAGCAAACAGAGACAAGTCGAGGCATGTTAGGAACTCGACCGAGCAAGAGTCAAGAAAAACAAACACTTCTAGCAGACAGCATAGTGAAACATTACCTCAAGGCAACCACCGTTTAGAAATGAACTGGTCCAAGCTGATCCGGAGCTTGGCTATGCTTGAGGGCCGTAGCCATTCGTCATCCCAACAAAGTTCTATGAGTTTTCAACATTAGGTAGGAGAGGGAAGCTGTAGCAAGACCGAGAACAATGTCTTTGGCAAACCACAATGGCACGACTAACTGAGTGGTGTATCGAACAAGCCTCCCCTTGGATGGGCTTCCATAGCTCAACATCGTTGATCTGGGGAGGAGCCCAAGGGCGCAACAGTAGAAGGTGCAATGACCACACCCTCATCACATGATCGAGATGGAGGGAGTTAATGCCATAGCCAGGTGTAAAGAGCAGCAATAACAGCATTAAAATCTGACAGATAACACTCTGTCCTCTGAGGAATATTTCCCAATGCACACATAAATTACTAAAGATTTTTAGCCGAAGCCAATCCTAATTTGGAGCCTACGCGAAATATAATTAAAGTTGAAAATGTTGTGTTCCGAATGCATGCATGGGCGGGTAGAATATGTTTGTGTTTAAAAAGAATTTAATTACACGTAGGATAATATGTGGGGTTATTACAAGTGGTATCAGAGCCAAGTTTCAAAAAACTGTGGCCTCTAGGAATTAGTGTTGATATATAGGTTTAATATAATTTATTTCCATCTCTATTGAGCAGTTAGAAAAAAATTTTGATGCATGAAAATATGAGGAGAGCAGGCAGTGCGTCACAGAGATTTGTAGCGGGACAAGGACCTGCAAAGAACAACCTTGAATTATGGGTACAGCTTGGAGAGGAGGCTCGCAATACAAACCTGCAATTTTGGAGACAATGCAGGAATTGAAAAATGAAATGGCCCGATTGAGAGAGGATAACACAAGGTTAACAATGGAGTAGGAGAGAATTATAAAGAGCCTATCTGACAAGCAAAATCAACAACCACAGAATCCCAATGCTGAGCAACAAAGGATGTTAGGGGAATAGAATCCAAATACAGAACCCAAAGACTCAGAAGGAAGAGAGGAGGAACGCTCTGGTAATGCCTATGAATAGCAGAAATAAAAAAGACAACGCATAGAGCTGCAAGGGGAATTCTACAAGATCAAACCACCACATTTTGATGGAGAATAGGAGGAGGCAGTTGAAGCGTAATTGATCAATATGAACAAATATTTCCAGCTATATGAATATAATCACAATCTTAAGGCAAGGTTGGCCATCTTCCAATTACAGGCGAAAGCCACCCTGTGGTAGGAAGAGGTTAAGATGGTAAAAGGAGTGAGTGAACAGACTATCACTTGGGAAGATGAATAATTTAGGAAAAGGGATTATCCAGGGTTGTTTATAGTTGAAAGACATTGGGACGATGTCCAATCTCAGGGGGGAAGATGTGATGCCCCAAGATAAAAATGTAAATATTTAATTTGCTGTGGTAAATGTAAACTGAACCTGTTATTTTTATCTATTTACAAATTTAAATGTAAGTTGTTTTCATAATGAGATAAAGAAAGGTTTTTCCTTAAGAGAAAAAATCCTCACGGAGGAAGTGGTCCTCTTGAGGTGGAAAGACAGCTGCTGTGAAAGCAACCCTAACTACCTCCCCTAAGTGGAAAAGTTTCCAGAGAAAAGGATGGGAGGAGGGAAAAATCTGCGCTTTTGGGACAGGCAGAAAAGAAAGAAAAGTGGCTAAGTCTAGTGATGAACAGATAGCCCTGCTCTGGCACGAGCACTTGCAGAAGACTACGGTCTAGCAAGAGACAAGGGAGGAGATTCTGGTCCTGAAGGACGAATCTCATGGTCGGTTGGATTGAAAGACAGCAGACCCTGTTTCAGGTGATTGTCAGGGACAACTTTTCACTCGAAGAACACCAAGTACGTATCAAACCCCTGCGTAGAGACTGTTTAGAAGCTGTATAATGTTATTCTTTTTTTCTCTATTTTATTTTTTATTGTGAACATGGAGTGGAAGAGAATCTTCTTACAGGGTATTGGGATGGAAAGCTGAGTGAGGGTATGGTTGTCCTTAAGAAAACTTTGTCTGAGTTTAGTGTTTAGTAGCTTCTGAAGAGGGTTTGGATCTTGCTTTTGTTTCAAAAAAAAAAAAAAGGAAGAAAACGCATAGGCTCATCATAAAATTCAGAGTCATCAAAAGCCTGTTACTATAGCCAACAAAATCCATTCCATTAACAATAGAAGGAGTTCTTTCTTTATTTCCTTTACATGCTAGTTACAAAGAAATGCAGAAAAGTATGACATTTAATGCACAAAGTATGACATTTCAAATTGAGAAAACCCCTGAAGCATCCGCAGGATGAGAATAGACATTTGAATTCACAGAAACTCTGTGTAGTATAGTCGCAAACGTGAGGGTATGCGGACATCGTGGCCAGAGTTTAGCAGCTCTCTCAAGCATGTAATGAAACCCATAAGACAAGAAGGTGACCACCCAAATATACATGCTAACAATAGAAAAACAATCTTGCAAACCTTGACTCATACAGGAGCGAGTAAAGCTAAGAGAATGTATAAAAGAGTAAACTCAGCTCTGAATACAAATTTAGGAGCTAATCTTGTAAGTTTACGAGCAAGAATCTCGTAACGTGAAGAGACGAACACGTAACCACTGTTAAACTAAAAACCAAACCCTGTGAAGCATAAACCCTTATCATTATGCTGTGAGCATTATGCCATACATTCATACATGATGAAATGTTGTGCGCAAAGAAATACATTATGAAATACATTATGAAATGAAAAACCCTGCTAACAAACCGAGGGGATGCTTAGAATCACATTACATATAAAACAACTATAAAGTGCTCTGCCACAGACTTGAAAATATAATAATTTAACAACTTAGAAACCCTGACAAGGGTTCATACATTAAGATTATCAAGGATTATGGTGAGACGTTGTAAGGAAAGTGCTCATCCCTTGTCCATAGAACTCAGGCCGTAAAGACCAAACCGACCATTCAAAACTAGTACATATATAAACATAAATTTGCATGAACTCGAGCATTTAAATAAACATAATGTGCTTGGCCAACCTCTAAAGCATAGTGTGCATGTCTAGTCTCGAGAACTGTAGGAAGCCATCAAAATGCACCAAGGAAAATAAACCCGAAATAATATTATTTAACAGTGAGTCACACAGCAAAGGTATAAGAGAGCTGAAGGCTCATAAAAATGTAGTCGATTGTTCAAACCCTTTGCGAGGGATAAATTTCCCAAACCATACCGGAGCTGAGCAAGCCTGCCAGGCCAACATCGGCCAACCCTCTGTGCATTTGGAAAATAAAGCATCCATAGGGGCTGGGCCAGATGGCCATCACAATTCAAAAAAAATAATAGAAACTATTCTTGCCACACTTTGAAGCCCTTCACTACTTGCAATAAGACGATCAGGTAATAGAGAAAATTGTCGAAAACCATGGATACATACCGGTCAGTCGAGCTCTGAACGGAGGTGACCTGAAAGCTGATCAGCTACTCCTACGCCCTTGCATGACTTGCTCGAGAAGAATGGCAATCCTCATCCATATCAAACAGAGACAAGTCGATGCATGTTAGGAACTCAACCGAACATGAATCAAGAAAAACAAACACTTCTAGCAGACAACATAGTGAAACATTACCTCAAGACAACCACCGTTTAGAAATGAACTAGTCCATGCTGATCCAGAGCCTGGCTACGCTTCAGGGCCATAGCCATTCGTCATCCCAACAAAGTTCTGTGAGTGTTCGGCACCAGGTAGGAGAGGGAAGTTGTATCAAGACCGAGAATAATGTCTTTGGCAAACCACAATGGCACGACTAACTGAGTGGTGTATAGAACAAGCCTCCCCTTGGATGGGCTTCCATGGCTCAACACTGTCGATCTCGGAGGAGCCCGAGGGTGTAGCAGTAGAAGGTTCAATCACCACACCCTCATCATCTGCTCGAGCCGGCGGGAGTTAATGCCATAGCCAGGTGTAAAGAGCAGTGATAACAACATTAAAATCTAACAGATAACTCTCTGTCCTTTGTGGAATATTTCCCAATGCACACATAAATGACTAAATATTTTTACCTAAAGCCAATTCTAATTTGGAGCCTGTGAGAAATAGAATTAACGTTGAAAAATCTGCGTTCCAAATGCATGCATGGGTAGGTAGAATATGTTTGTGTTTAAAAAAAAAAATTAATTACACGTAGGATAATCTGTGGGTTCATTACAAGTGGTATCAGAGCAAGTTTCAAAAAACTGTGGCCTCTGGGAAATAGTGTTGATATACAGGTTTAATATAATTTATTTCCATCTCTATTGAGGAGTTAGAAAATAAATTTGATGCATGACTATTCACCTGTTATTTATGTTTAAGTAGAGAAGAGAGATTGACAATATGAGGAGAGCAAGTAGTGCGTCACACAGATTTGTGGCGGGACAGGAACTTGCATAGAGCAACCCCGAATTATGGGTACATCTTGGAGAGGAGGCTCACAATACAAACCTTGCAATTTTGGAGACAGTGTAGGAATTGAAAAATGAAATGGCCCAGTTGAGAGAGGATAACGCAAGGTTAACAATGGAGCAGGAGAGAATTATAAAGAGCCTATCTGACAAGCAAAATCAACAACCACAAAATCCCAGTGCTGAGAAACAAAGGATGTTAGGGGAACAAAATCCAAATACAGAACCCGAAGAGTTAGAAGGAAGAGAGAAGGAACACTGTGATAATGCCTCCGAACAACATACATAGAAAAGACAACGAATAGAGCTGCAAGGGGAATTCCACAAGATCAAACCGCCACATTTTGATGGAGAACAGGAGGAGGCAGTTGAAGCGTGGTTGATCAATATGAACAAATATTTCCAGCTGTATGAATATGATCACAATCTTAAGGCAAGGTTGGACATCTTCCAATTGTAGGGGAAAGCCACCTTGTGGTGGGAAGAGGTTAAGATGGTAAAAGGAGTGAGTGAACAGACTATCACTTAGGAAAATTTTCAAAAATACTTTACAGAAAGATACTTGATCAAATGCTTCTATGATGAAAAGGCAAGCGAGTTCCATGACCTGCGATTGGGACAACAAACTATGGATGATTTCATCACTCATTTTACTTCATTAATGCATTATGTGCCTTATATTTGGGAAGAAAAAACTAAATTAAAAAGGTTTGTCAGTAGCTTACCCTTGAGTATGAGAGAAAGAATCGAATTTGACAACCCAAAGACGATGGATGAGGGTATATGCAAAGCCCAAATTTGTTACTAGCAAAGCAAACAGAAGGGAGAAATCCTGGGTAAGAGATGGGTCGATAAGAAACGCAACAAGCTGGTTGGAAGTGTTAAATGTAACCGTGGAAGTGGTACCAAAGGATTCGCCAAGGGACAAAAGAGCAGGAGCATACAGAAAAGTTCACTCCGATTAAAGGCCCCCACTGAGTCTAGAACTAATGAACAATATGCGAAAATAGACAACGAATGGGTAGCAAGGCCTCCTGTTCAATGTTGGGGTTGCGGTGGACCCCATTACGTTAAAAATTACCCTCAGCAAAAAGGAACTAAGCAAGTTTCCCAAGTCTATGAAGCCTCTACGATTGGCGAAGTAGGATGGAGTCTACCGAAGATTAACGCTACTCTGGAGGATCGTCAGGTGGAGTAACAGCCGACCATGGTGGAATTTGAAGGTAAACTCTTAGAAACTGCTGTAACTATTTTAATTGACCCTGATGCAACCTTAAGTTATATTAGTCCTAGAATTGTGGAGCTATGTAAGTTGCAACCTGTTAAATTTAAGGACCCTTAGTTGGTTCAGTTGGCAACAGGGGCAAAAAGATGGGTAAATGCTAAGATTAAAAACTTCCCCCTAAAAATAGCAGGATAGTCAGTTATCACAGATTTGAATGTGCTTATTCTTGGTTCATACGATGTATTAATTGGTATGGACTGGTTGGAGAAACACTGGTCCATAATTAATTATAAAACCAAGACAATCAGTTATAAGAATGAGCTTGGAATAGAGCAAGAAATGCAGAGAATCAAGCGGCCAATGCACATTCGGCCCATAACCACCTCACAGTTAGCAAAATGTGTTAGAAAAGGATGTCAGATTTATGTTGTCCAAGTGGGCTAATGCCAATTCGAAAGACAAAACAACCACAATCGAAAATATTCCTGTAATACAGGAATTTTCTAATGTGTTTCCAGAAGATATTCTCGGACTACCACCTAAAAGAGATATAGATTTTACCACTGAGTTGGTGCTGGGAGTAGCCCCAGTATCCCAGGCACCCTACAAAATGAGCATACCAGAATTGACAGAATTAAAATGCAATTACAAGAGCTGTTGGAAAAACACTATATCCGCCCCAGTGTGTCACCCTGGGGAGCTCCGGTGATGTTCGTCAAGAAGAAATATGGGACCCTTCTCATGTATATAGATTATCATCAACTAAATAAATTGATGATCAAAAACAAATATCCTCTGCCCCGAATCGATGAACTTTTTGATCAGGTAAAGGGAGCAACAGTTTTCTCAAAGATTGACTTACGATCAGGGTATCATCAAGTAAGCATTAAAGAGGAGGATATAGCTAAAACAACTTTTAGAACACAATATGGCCATTGTGAATTTGTGGTGTTACCCTTTGGGTTAATCAACACCCCCACAACTTTTATGTGTCTAATGAACAGTGTATTTCACCAATATTTGGATAAGTTCGTGCTGATTTTCATTGACGATATATTGATTTATTCTCGGATTATGGAGGAGCATCAGGAGCACCTCAGATTAGTATTACAAACCCTCTGAGAACATCAACTATACGCTAAATTAAGAAAATGTGAATTTTACAAAGAACAAATACAATATTTGGGGCATATAATTTCTAAGGAAGGGATCGCAGTGGATCCATAAAAGATAAGGACTATAATGGAATGGTTGGTGCCTAAGGATGTGGCGAATATCTGATCCTTTATGGGGTTAGCAGGGTATTACAAATGGTTTGTGGAAGGATTTTCGCAAGTACCTTATCCCATTACTTCCTTATAGAAAAAGGGAAGGGCGTTTAGGTGGACCCCTGAATGTCAAAAAAGTTTCGAGCAACTTAAATACCTGCTCACCACAACACCCGTTTTAAGCATAGATGATCCCAGCAAGGATTATGTGGTGTGCATGGACGCAAGTAAAGAAGGGGTAGTTGGTGTGTTGATGTAGGAAGGAAAGGTGATAGCCTACGAATCAAGAAAATTAAAGGAGCATGAGCAGAAATATTCAGCTTACGTTTTAGAGTTGCCAACTGTGATTCATGCCCTGAAAATGTGGCACCATTACCTTATGGGGAGAAATTTTTTGTTATTGACAGATCACCACAATCTGACCAATTATTTTAGCCAACCCACTCTAAATGCAGGGCAAGCACGGTGGGTCGATTTCCTAAGCGGTTTTGATTTTGAGATCAATCATTTAAAAGGGAAGGAGAATCAGGTGGCAGATGCTTTGAGTCAGAAATTGCAATGTCTATACGAATTTTTTTGCAGTGAAGGGAAAAGCCCCTTCGAGGAAATAATTAAAATGGTAGCCCAACAGGATTCTTGTTATCAACAAACAAAACAACAAGTGCACCAACCAACCAGCCAAGAAAAACAACCGGATTATGCTAGAATGTTGTATTATAAAGGAAGGTTGTACGTGCCCAATCAACACAGCATTAAAAATCTGATATTGGATGAGTATCATAAGAGCCATTACGCTGGACACCCAGGATATCAAAGATGATTATGGCACTTCGAAAAGAATATTATTGGATGGGAATGAAAAATGATGTGACTGATTATTTGGCACGATGTCTAGAATATCAGCAAATTAAAGCATAACACCAACATCCTGGGGGTTTATTACAACTGCTACCCATACCAGAATGGAAATGGGAAACCATTACTATTGACTTTATAACAGGGTTGCCTAGGTCAAAGAAAAATAATGACTCCATCATGGTGGGTGTGGATAAGCTAAGGAAATTAGCGCATTTTATACTGGTGCAATCTACCTATAGAGCTGTGCAGATCACCCATGTGTTCATGCAAAATATATTTAAGCTGCATGGGTTACCAAAGACAATAATTTCACACCGTGATATAAAATTTACATTGGTCTTTTGGAAAACATTGTTTGAAGAGTTGGGAACTTAGCTGAAATTTAGTATGGCTTATCACCCTCAAACTTAAGGGCAAATAGAACGAGTGAATGAGGTGGTGGAAGATATTTTAAGAGCATATGTGATGCAGCAACCAACCAAGTGGGAGGACTATCTACACTTGGTTGAGTTTGCGTACAATAATGGCCACCACAAATCATTGCTAATGAGCCCTTTTGAAGTATTGTATGGGTAGAAGTGCCACACCCCCTCGTGCTGGAGTGGACTGAAAGACAAACTGATGTTAGGTCTTGAAATGCTCAAGGAAATGGAGGAACTGGTTAAAATGGTATGATCTAATTTGAAGGCAGCTCAGGATAGGCAAAAGAATTCTGTTGACCAAAAAAGGAGATTTAACGAATATCAGGTCAGTGATCATGTGTATGTGAGAATTCGAGCAAAGAAGAGCACATTACAGCGGAGCCAGTGCACTAAGTTGGCACCTCGATACTGTGGACCATTTTAGATCTTAGCAAGAATTGGGCCATTAGCTTACCAGCTCTCTCTACCAAGTCACATACGAGTCCACAATGTCTTTCATGTATCCATGTTAAAGAAATATGTTTATGATCCTAAACATGTGATTAAATGGCAGAATATTCAGGTGAGAATTATCTCCGATAGGTCAGCCTGAATGTTTTTATTTTAAAGGAAAATTGGCATAGGATGTTGCTTGTTGCAGGCAGAACCGGAAGGAGAAATCTGGGTCGAACCACTGAGCATCCTCAACTAGAGAGAAGTAATGCTGCGGAAGTGGGATATTACCCAAGTTAAAGTGCACTGACAGCACTTTGGGGCTGATGAGGCCACTTGGGAAGATGAATAATTTATGAAAAGGGCTTATCCAGGGCTGTTTATAGTTGAAAGACATTGGGACCATGTCCAATATCAGGGGGGGAAGATGTGATGCCCCGGGATAAAAATGTAAATATTTAATTTGCTACGGTAAATGTAAATTGAAGCTGTTATTTTTATCTATTTAAAAATTTAAATGTAATTTGTTTTCATGATGAGATAAAGAAAGGTTTTTCCTTAAGAGAAAAAGTCCTCAAGGAGGAAGTGGTCCTCTTGAGGTGGAAAGGCAGTTGCTGTGAAAGCAACCCTAACTACCTCCCCTAACTGGAAAAATTTCCAGAGAAAAGGAGGGGAGGAGGGAAAAATCTGCGCTGTTGGGATAGGCAGAAAAGAAAGAAAAGAAAAGTGGCTAAGTCTACTGATGACCAAATAGCCCTGCTTGCGGCACGAGCACTTGTAGAAGACTCCGGTCTAGCAAGAGGCAAGGGGGGAGATTCTGGTCCTGAAGGACGAATCTGATGGTCGGGTGGATTGAAAGACAACAGACCCTATTTTGGGTGACTGTCAAGGACAACTTTTCAGTCGAAGAACACCAGGTACATACGAAACCCCTGTGTAGCAACTATTGAGAACCTATATAATGTTATTCTTTTTTTCTCTATTTTCTTTTGTATTGTGAACAGGGAGTGGAAGAGAATTTTCTTACAGGGTATCGGGATGGAAAGCTGAGTGAGGGTATGGTTGTCCTCAAGAAAACTTTGTCTGAGGCTAGTGTTTAGTAGCTTGTGAAGAGGGTTTGGATCTTGCTTTTGTTTTTAAGAAAAAAAGAAAGGAAGAAAACCCACAGGCTCGTCATAGAATTCAGAGTCATCAAAAGACTATTACTATAGCCAACAAAATACATTCCATCAATAGTAGAACGAGTTCTTTCTTTATTTCCTTTACAGGCTAGTTACAAAGAAATTCAGAAATGTATGATATTTAATGTAGAAAGTACGACATTTCAAATTAAGAAAACCCCTGAAGCATCCATAGGATGAAAATAAACATTTGACTTTACAGAAACACTACGTAGTATAGTCGCAACCGTGAGGGTATGCAGACTTCATGGCCAGAGTTTAGCAGCTCTCTAGAGCGTGCAATGAAACCCATAAGACAGCAAGGTGACCACCCAAATATACATGCTAACAACAACAAAACAATCTTGCGAACTTCAACTCATACGGGAGCGAGTAAAGCTAAGATAATGTATAAAAGAGGAAACTTGGCTCTGAATGCAAATTTAAGAGCTAGTCCTGTAAGTTTACGAGCAAGAATTTCGTAACGTGAAGAGCCGAACACATAACCACTGTTAAACTAAAACCCATACCATATGAATCATAAACCCTTGTCATTATGCGGTGAGAATTATGCCATACATTCATACATGATGAAATGTTGGGCGCATTATGAAATACATTATGAAACGAAAAACCCTGTTGACAAACCGAGGGATGCTTAGAATCACATTACATATAAAATAGTTATAAAGTGCTCTTCCACAGACTTGAAAATATCATAATTTAACAGCTCAGAAACCCTGACGAGGTTTCATACATTAAGATTATCAAGGATTATGGTGAGACGCTATAAGGAAAGTGCTCATCCCTTGTCCACAGAACTTAGGTCGTAAAGACCAAACCAACCATTCAAAACGGGTACATATATAAACATAAATTTTCATGAACTGGAGCATTTAAATAAACATAATGTGCTTGGCCAACCTCTAAAGCATAGTGTGCATGGCTAGTCTCGAGAACTATAGGAAGCCATCAAAATGCACCAAGGAAAATTAACCCGAAACAATATTATTTAATAGTGAATCACACAGTAAAGGTACAAGAGAGCTTGAGGCTCATAAAAATGTAGTCGACTATTCAAACCCTTTGCGAGGGCTAAATTTCCCAAACCATACTAGAGTTCGGCAAGCCTGCCAGGCCAACATTGGCCAACCCTCTGTGCATTTGACAAATAAAGCATCCGTAAGGGCTGGGCCTGAGGGCCATCACAATTCAAAAAAAATAATAGAAACCATTCTTTCCACGCTATGAAGCCCTTCACTACTCGCAGTAATATGATCAGGTAATAAAGAAAATTGCGGGAAACCATGGATGCATACCAGTCAGTCGAGCTCCGAATGGAAGTGACCCAAAAGCTTAGCAGTTACTCCTGCACCCTTGCATGACTTGCTGGAGAAGAACGAAAACCCTCGTCCATAGCAAGCATAAACAAGCCGAGGCATGTTAGGAACTCGGCCGAACAGGAGTCAAGAAAAACAAACACTTCTAGTAGACAGCATAGTGAAAGATTACCTCAAGGCAACCACTGTTTAGAGATCAACTGGTCCAAGCTGATTCTGAGCCTAGCTACACGTCAGGGCCATAGCCATTCATCATCCCAACAAAGTTCTATGAGTGTTCGGCACCAGGTAGGAGAGGGAAGCTGTAGCAAGACTAAGAACAATGTCTTTGGCAAACCACAATGGCACGACTAACTGAGTGGTGTATCGAACAAGCCTCACCTCGGATGGGCTTCCATGGCTCAACACCGTCGATCTAGGGAGGAGCCCGAGGGTGCAAAAGTAGAAGGTGTAATGACCATGCCTTCATCACGTGATCAAGCTGGCAAGAGTTAATGCCATAGCTAGGTGTAAAGAGCAACGATAACAGCATTAAAATCTGATAGATAACTCTCTGTCCTCTGTGGAATATTTCCCTATGCACACATAAATGACTAAAGATTTTTACCCAATGCTAATCCTAATTTGGAGCTTGCGCGAAATATAATTAACGTTGAAAAAGTTGCATTCAGAATGCATGCATGGGTGGGTAGAATATGTTTGTGTTTAAGAGAAAATTTAATTACACGTAGGATAATCTGTGGGGTCATTACAAGTGGTATCAGAGCTAAGTTTCAAAAAACTGTGGCCTATGGGAATTAGTGTTGATATACATGTTTAATATAATTTATTTCCATCTCTATTAAGCAGTTAGAAATTTTTTTTGATGCATGACTATTCACCTATTATTTTATGTTTAAGTACAAGAGAGAGATTGACAATATGAGGAGAGCGCGTAGTGCGTCACACAAATTTGTGGCGGGACAGGGACCTGTAGAGAACAACCCCGAATTATGGGTACCTCTTGGAGAGGAGGCTCGCAATACAAACCTTGCAATTTTGGACACAGTGCAGGAATTGAAAAATGAAACGGCTCGATTGAGAGAGGATAACGCAAGGTTAACAATGGAGTAGGAGAGAATTATAAAGAGCCTATCTGACAAGCAAAATCAGCAACCACAGAATCCCAGTGCTGAATAACAAAGGATGTCAAGGGAACATAATCCAAATACAGAACTCGAAGAGTCAAAAGGAAGAGAGGAGGAACACTCTGATAATGTCTCCGAATAGCAAACATCAAAAATACAACGGATAGAGCTGCAAGGGGAATTCCGTAAGATCAAACTGCCACATTTCTATGGAGAATAGGAGGAGACAGTTGAAGCGTGGTTGATCAATATGAACAAATATTTCCAGCTGTATGAATATGATCACAATCTTAAGGCAAGGTTGGCCATCTTCCAATTGCAGGGGAAAGCCACCTTGTGGTGTGAAGAGGTTAAGATGGTAAAAGGAGTGAGTGAACAGACTATCACTTGGGAAAAATTTCAAAAATACTTTAAAGAAAGATACTTGACCAAACGCTTCTATGATGAAAAGGCAAGAGAGTTCCATGACTTTCGATTGGGACAACAAACTATGGATGAGTTCATCACTCGTTTTACTTCATTACTACATTATGTGCCTTATATTTAGGAAAAAAAAGCTAATGTACAAAGGTTTGTGAGCAGTTTACCCTTGAGTATGAGAGAAAGAATCGAATTTGACAACCCAAAGACAATGGATGAGGTTATGCGCAAAGCCCAATTTTGTTACTAGCAAAGCAAACAGAAGGGAGAAATCCTGGGTAAGGGATGGGTCGGTAAGAAAAGCAGTAAGCTGGCTGGAAGTGGTAAAGGTAACCGTGGAAGTGGTACCAAAGGATTCGCCAAGGGACAAAACAATAGGAGCATACAGAAAAGCTCACTCCAATTAAAGCCCCCCAGTGAGTCTAGAACCAATGAACAATCCGGGAAAATAGAGAACGAAGGGGCAGTAAGGCCTCCTATGCAATGTTGGGGCTACAATGGACCCCATTACGTTAAAAACTGCCCCCAGTGAAAAGGAATTGAGCAAGTTTCCCAAGTCTATGAAGCCTCTACGGTTGGTGATGTAGGATGGAGTCTACCGAAGATTAATGCTACTTTGGAGGATCATCAGGCGGATTACCAGTCAACCATGGTGGAATTTGAAGGTAAACTCTTAGACACTACTATAACTATTTTAACTGACCCTGGTGCAACATTAAGTTATATTAGTCCTAGAATTGTGGAATTCTGTAAGCTGCAACCTGTTAAATTTAAAGACCCTTGGTTGGTTCAGTTGGCAACAGGGGAAAAAAGACGGGTAAATGCTAACATTAAAAATTGCCCCCTAAAAATATTAGGACAGTCAGTTACAACATATTTGTATGTGCTTCCTATTGGTTCATACGATGTATTAATTGGTATGGAATGGTTGGAGAAACAATGGTCCATAATTAATTAAAAATGACAGAATTGAAAATGCCATTACAGGAGCTGTTGGACAAACACTATATCCGCCCCAGTGTGTCACCGTAGGGAGCTCCGGTGTTGTTCGTTAAGAAGAAAGACGAGACCCTTCGCATGTGTATAGATTATCGTCAACTAAAAAAACTGACGATCAAAAACAAATATCCTCTGCCCCGTATCGATGAACTGTTTGATCAGGTAAAGGGAGCAACAATTTTCTCAAAGATTGACTTGCGATCAGTGTGTCATCAAGTAAGGATTAAAGAGGAGGATATAGCTAAAAAAACTTTTAGAACACGATATGGCCATTATGAATTTGTGGTGTTACCCTTTGAGTTAACCAACACCCCCGCAACTTTTATGTGTCTAATGAACAACGTATTTCTCCAATATTTGGATAAGTTCATGCTGATTTTCATTGACGATATATTGATTTATTCTCGGACTATGGAGGAGCATCAGGAGCACCTCATATTAGTATTGCAAACCCTCCGAGAACATCAACTATACGCTAAATTTAGCAAATATGAATTTTACAAAAAACAAATACAATATTTGGGGCATATAATTTCTAAGGAAGGGATCACAGTGGATCCCAAAAAGATAAGGACTATAACGGAATGGCCAGTGCCTAACGATGTGGTGGATATCTGATCCTTTATGGGTTTAGCAGGCTATTAGTGATGGTTTGTGGAAGGATTTTTGTGGGTAGCTTATCCCATTACTTCCTTACAAAAAAAGGGAAGGGCCTTTATGTGGACCCTTGAATGTAAAAAAAGTTTCAAGCAACTTAAATACCTGCTCACCACAACACCCATTTTAAGCAATTGCTGATCCCAACAAATATTGTGGTGTGCACGGACGCAAGTAAAGAAGGGGTAGGCAGTGTGTTGATGGAGGAAGGAAAGGTTATAGCCTATGAATCAAGAAAATTAAAGGAGCATGAGTAGAAATATTCTGCTTATGATTTAGAGTTCGCAGCTGTGATTCACGCCCTGAAAATGTGGCGCCATTACCTTATGGGGAGAAATTTTTTGTTATTGACAGATCACCACAGTCTGACAAATTATTTTAGCCAGCCCACTCTAAATGCAAGGCAAGCAAGGTGGGTGGATTTCCTAAGCAGTTTTGATTTTGAGATCAAGCACCTAAAAGGGAAGGAGAATCAGGTGGCAGACGCTTTAAGTCAGAAATTGCAATGTCTATACGAAATTTCGTTATCAACAAATAAAACAGCAAGTGCAACAACCAACCAGCCAAAAAAAACACCGGATTATGCCTTGGATGATGCTGGAATGTTGTATTGTAAAGGAAGGTTGTATGCGCCCAAGCAGCACAGCATTAAAAATCTAATATTGGATGAGTATCATAAGAGCCATTACATTGGACACCCAGGATAACAAAGATGATTATGGCAATTTGAAAAGAATATTATTGGCTAGGAATGAAAAAGGATGTGACTGATTATTTGGCACGATGTCTAGAATGTCAGCAAATTAAAGCAGAACACCAACATCTTGCGGGTTTATTACAACTGCTACTCATACCAGAATGGAAATGGGAAACCATTACTATGGACTTTATAACAGGGTTGCCTAAGTCAAAGAAAACTAATGACTCCATCATGGTGGTGGTGGATAAGCTAACCAAGTCAGCGCATTTTATACCGGTGAAATCTACCTATAGAGCTGTGTAGATCACACGTGTTCATGCAAAATATATTTAAGCTGCATGGGTTACCAAAGACAATAATTTCAGATCGTGATGTAAAATTTACATCGGTATTTTGGAAAACATTGTTTCAAGAGTTGGGAACTCAGCTGAACTTTAGTACGGCTTATCACCCTCAAATTGACGAGCAAACAGAATGAGTGAAGCTAGTGGTGGAAGATATGTTAAGACCATATGTGATGTAGCGACCGACCGAGTGGGAGGACTATCTACACTTAGTTGAGTTTGCATACAATAATGGCTACCACACATCATTGCTAATGAGCTGTTTTGAAGTATTGTATAGGTGGAAGTGTCACACCCCCTCGAGTTGGAGTGGACCGGAAGACAGACTGATGTTGGGTCCTGAAATGCTCAAGGAAATGGAGGAACTGGTTAAAAGGGTACAATCTAATTTGAAGGCAGCTCAGGACAAGCAAAAGAGTTTTTCTAACGAAAAGTGGAGCGGGTGCGTTAAGTTGGCACCTCGATACTATGGACCATTTCAAATCTTAGCAAGGATTGGGCCAGTAGCTTACCAGCTCCATCTGCCAAGTCACATACGAGTCCACAATGTCTTTCATGTCTCCATGTTAAAGAAATATGTTTATGATCCTAAACATGTGATTAAATGGCAGAATATACAGGTGAGAATTATCTCCGTAGGTCAGTCTAAATGTTTTTCTTTTAAAGGAAAATTGACATAGGATGTTGCTTGTTGCAGGTAGAACCAGAAGGAGAAATCCAGGTCGAATCGCTGAGTACCCTCGACTGGAGAGAAGTAACGCTATGGAAGCGGGATATTATCCAAGTTAAAGTGCAATGGCAACACTTTGGGCCTAATGAGGCCACTTGGGAAGATAAAGAATTTATGAAATGGGCTTATCTAGGGCTGTTTATATCTGAAAGACATCGAGACGATGTCCAATCTCAGGGGGGAAAGATGTGATGCCCCGTGATAAAAATGTAAATATTTAATTTGTTGTGGTAAATGTAAACTTAACCTGTTATTTTCATCTATTTAAAAATTTAAATGTAATTTGTTTTCATGATGAGATAAAGAAAGGTTTTTCCTTAAGAGAAAGAATCCTCAAGGAGGAAGTCGTTCTCTTATGGTGGAAAGACAGTTGCTGTGAAAGCAACCCTAACTACCTCTGCTAACTGGAAAAGTTTCCAGAGAAAAGGAGGCGAGGAGGGAAAAATCTTCCCTGTTGGGAGAGGAAAAAAAGAAAGAAAAGAAAAGTGGCTAAGTCTAGTGATGACCAGATAGCCCTACTCGCAGCACGAGCACTTACAGTAGACTGCGGTCTAGCAAGAGGCAAGGGGGGAGATTTTGGTCCTGAAGGAGGAATCTCATGATTGGGTGGATTGAAAGACAACAAACCTTGTTTCGGGTGACTCTCAGGGACAACTTTTCAATCGAAGAACACTAGGTATATACGAAACCCCTGTGTAGGGAGTGTTTAGAAGCAGTATAATGTTATTCTTTTTTTCTCTATTTTCTTTTGTATTGTGAACATGGAGCGGAAGAGAATTTTCTTATAGGGTATCGGGATGGAAAGCTAAGCGAGGGTATGGTTGTCCTCAAGAAAACTTTGTCCGAGGCTAATGTTTAGTAGCTTGTGAAGAGGGTTTGGATCTTGCTTTGGTTTAAAAAAAAAAAAGGAAGAAAACCCACAAGTTCGTCATAAAATTGAAAGTCATCAAAAGACTGTTACTATAGCCAACAAAATACATTCCATTAATAGTAGAAGGAGTTCTTTCTTTATTTCCTTTACATGCTAGTTACAAAGAAATGCAGAAAAGTATGACATTTCAAATTGAGAAAACCCCCGAAGCATCTGCAAGATGAAAATAAACATTTGACTTTACAGAAACTCTGCGTAGTATAGTTGCAACCGCGAGGGTATGCAGACTTCGTGGCCAGAGTTTAGCAGCTCTCTCGAGCATGCAATGGAACCCATAAGACAACAAGTTGACCACCCAAATATACATGCTAACAACAACAAAACAATCTTGCGAGCCTCGACTCATACGAGAGCAAGTAAAGCTAAGAGAATGTATAAAAGAGTAAACTCGGCTTTGAATGCAAATTTAGGAGCTAATCCTGTATGTTTATGAGCAAGAATCTCGTAATGTGAAGAGCCCAACACATAACCACTGTTAAACTAAAACCCAAACCCTGTGAAGCATAAACCCTTGTCATTATGCGGTGAGCATTATTCCATACATTCATACATGATGAAATGTTGTGCGCAAAGAAATACATTATGGAATACATTATGAAACGAAAAACCCTGCTGACAAACTGAGGGATGCTTAGAATCACATTACATATAACACAGTTATAAAGTGCTCTGCCATAGACTTGAAAATATCATAATTTAACAACTCAGAAACCTTGACGAGGGTTCATACATTAAGATTATCATGGATTATGGTGAGACGCTGTAAGGAAAGTGCTCATCCCTTATCCACAAAACTCAAGCCCTAAAGACCAAACCAACCATTCAAAACGGTTACATATATAAACATAAATTTGCATGAACTGGAGCATTTAAATAAACATAATGTGCTTGGCCAACCTGTAAAGCATAGCGTGCATGGCTAGTGTCAATAACTATAGAAAGGCATCAAAATGCACTAAGGAAAATAAAATCGAAACAATATTATTTAACAGTGAATCACATAGCAAAGTACAAGAGAGCTTGAGGCTCATAAAAATGTAGTCGACTATTCAAACCCTTTGCGAGGGCTAAATTTCCCAAACCATACCGGAGCTGGGCAAGCCTGCCAGGCCAACATCGGCGAACCCTCTATGCATTTGGAATATAAAGCATCCGTGAGGGCTGGGCCAGAGGGCCATCACAATTCAAAAAAAATAATAGAAACCATTCTTTACACGCTATGAAGCCCTTCACTACTTGCAGTAAGACGATAAGGTAATAAAGAAAATTGCGGGAAACCATGGACACATACCGGTTAGTCGAGCTCTAAACGGATGTGACTCGAAAGTTGAGAAGCTACTCCTACGCCCTTGCATGACTTGCTAGAGAAGAACGACAACCCTCGTCCATAGCAAACAGAGACAAGCCGAGGCATGTTAGGAACTCGGTCGAACAAAAGTCAAGAAAAACAAACACTTCTAGCAGACAGCATAGTGAAACATTACCTCAAGGCAACCACCGTTTATAAATGAACTAGTCCAAGCTGATCCGGAGCCTGGTTACGCTTTAGGGCCATAGCCATTCGTCATCCCAACAAAGTTTTGTGAGTGTTCAACACATGGTAGGAGAGGGAAGTTGTAGCAAGACCGAGAACAATGTCTTTGGCAAACCACAATGGCACGACTAACTGAGTGGTGTATCGAACAAGCCTCCCCTGGAATGGGCTTCCATGGCTCAACACCGTCGATCTGGGGAGGAGCCTGAGGGCGCAACAGTAGAAGGTGCAATGACCACACCCTTATCACGTGATCGAGCTAGCGGGAGTTAATGCCGTAGCTAGGTGTAAAGAGCAGCGATAACAACATTAAAATTTGATAGATAACTCTTTGTCCTATGTGGAATATTTCCCAATGCATACATAAATGACTAAATATTTTTACCCGAAGCCAATCCTAATTTGGAGCCTGCGCGAAATAGAATTAACGTTGAAAAAGTTGCGTTCTGAATGCATGCATTGGCGGGTAGAATATGTTTGTGTTTAAAAAAATTAATTACAAGTAAGGTAATTTGTGAAGTTATTAAATGACACCATATTGTTCTTTCTCCCAAGATGAACCATTATCCCATAAATGATTCAAAGATGAATAATTACAGTGTCGTTTGGCATGCATTCCAATTGAATATTAAATGTGTTTTTTTAATATTTTTTTGGTGTTTATCAATTGAATATTTTATAATGCAGTTTAATTTTTTATTAATTATTTAATATTTATTTAAATTTGTTTAATTTTTTATTTAGTTTTATTGATAATGAGTCTTATTTATAATTTTTCTTATTTTTTTTTTATTAATTTGATTAACTATATTTTGTGAAATTATTTATTTGAATTATTTCAAATAATATTTTCATAATAAAAAATATATGTTATTAATATTTTTACTTATTTACTTAATCTAAATAATCTATAATGTTTTAATTTGTTAATATATATTTCTACTTGTTTCATTATTATTCTTCTTATTTTTAATTTTTTTAAATAAAGAAAACAATCAATCTAAATATATCCAAGTATAAAAATAATTATTTTATATATAATAAATGGCTATTATAAAATTTTGTGAACCAACTTTTCGGACTGCCAAATAAGTCTATCATAGAAAAAATGTTTCAATAAATATTCTTCACATCTTAATGATGTATCATAAACTATATTTAAAGTATATATAAATCGTTAGGGAAAGAAATTAAATAGAACCTTATCCCATAATTTTAAAAATCTAACTATAAGACTTTTCATTATTTATCCTTCCCTAACCGTGGAGGAAAATCAGAATAATGAAAAAAAAAACACTGATGATTAGATTTTTTTAATTATCGATACAAGGGGGGTGAGATCCTAACCATCCATATACTTTTAGAAGTGTGCAATGGTGATTCCAATATAAAACCCATATCGGAGAATTAATGTAAAGTGAAATGAGGCTGATGAACGTAATTAGGTTTGTCAGTTTGACAGCAAACCGCCATCGAAAGGCAATAGTCTATAACGACTTTTTGAAAGCTTTTCTGGCTGATTTTTCCGGTCAAAATCCGGCAGCAATTCATTGGAATCCCAAGTTTGATAGCTAGTTTTTGCAAAATCAATGGCTCCCAGGGGTTTTTCAGGGCGCTGAATCCAAATATGCAGTTAAAAAACCATTTTAACTGCTTAAAAATCAAGATTTAAACTCATTTCTTCCACCGGATTCCGTCACCGGAATCTCCAAAAAGTCGCATTATTGACAACTCCCATCGAAAGTAATGGACCGTGCGCTTTGGCCAAGACCGTCGCACCTTAATGAGGAAGGAGATAATTGCACGAAGCACATTAAACGTAACAACAGAAGCGTTTCTCGTATCAGTGAATGATTTTTTATCATTGTGGTATCCTTTCGAATCTGTAAAGTACATTCTGGTCACATGGCCCTGTTCACTACCTAACGATCTACTGCATGTTTGACAAGGTAGAAGCCACGTGCTGCATCTATATTACTATTGTTTCTGTTTCCAGCTGAGGATATTCTGGGTTGTGCTGTTACAAAATAACTGAGGAGATTGTCAGGTGTGGAGTTACAGAAGAAGAATATCCAAAATGGTGAGATCTCTTTGCTGCTCAAAAGGTCTCAAGCGGGGGACGTGGAACGCCGAGGAGGACATGATTCTGTATCAATACATTCGCATTCATGGCGCTGGCGGGTGGAAAACACTCCCTCAGAAAGCAGGTGAATCTCAACCAGTCTGTAGTAGTAAAGTAGATATGTAGTGATAGGCTAAAGAAGCCGAGCGAATTTCTTTTGCAGGACTGAAGCGGTGTGGAAAGAGCTGTCGATCACGTTGGTTGAACTATCTTAGACCTGACATTAAACGCGGAAATATGTCATCCGACGAGGAGGAGCTCATTATTTTGATGCATCGGCTTCTTGGTAATAGGTATGTTATATGGCGATTCTTATTTTGATTGCAAATCTCTTGTATCCAATAAATTTCGGGGTATCCAACGGTTATGGAATATGGAAGTTATGGAAGAATTTAATGGTTGAATGTCAGCATTAGTAACCTGATAAAAAAAAATGAAAAATAATATGGAATATATATTGCTTTTTTTCAATATTCAAAATAATTGAATAGATTACTCAGAAAACCTTAACAATAAATGACCCGGGTGAAATCCCGCTAAACTGAAATAAATCTCATAGAGTATTAAATAATTATATAGAAAATTAAATTCAATGTAGATTGATTCCTGCCATCCATTCCACAGAAACTTTGTTCTATTCACAGTAAACAATGTCTCCTCCAATAGCAATATGTTCCTCCAACAACATTTAATGGCTGCAATTTCCAATGGGTAGTACACGCTCAATAAGGAACACAACTGTGCACAATAGATCCAAAGAAGGACAAAAGCAGAAAATGGCTACATGAGTGATCCTAACAGCAAAGGAGAGCATTTATTGGCGTCTGTCATCCAGGGCTTAAATTCGAAATAAAAATACATGGATAAACTTAAAAATAAAACATCAATATGTTCAGCATCCATGTCTGTTTCATCCCCAGATGTTTCCCGAGCCCAATTCCCAAGCCCAATGCGAGAAAATGCAGGTTGGGCTCTTGGAACAATTCAAATTATTTTCATAATAAGTTCTACCAAGAAGGTCTATGGGTTGAGCCCATATATCCCTCTATCTTGATAATAAAGAATTCACAAGACACCTTCACTTTGGTCCTCCTTGACTGTCTTCCTTTTTCCATATTCCATATCGTGTTGATGACATTTAATGTTGCTGTATGGTGACACCCTCAACCAGTGGAGTGCAAAAAAATCTCAAAATTTATAATAATAAACTTACACATAAAAACTCGAAATCTTCGCAGGATGGTTGTTTCATCTTAACCTTACATTCATAAATTTCAAAATGTATGATGGTTGCACAGAAAAGTTACAAATTCCTTATTGTAGGCCGTAATTATATTAAAGTAAATACACATGACAGTGATGGCATGCATATTCAAAATTTAAAAATTCCCTAATTTTATATTATAATTATATCATAGTAAATACTCATGCTTAGAAAATAGTGATGTCATGTAAATTAGGATTGATGAGAACGGTAGACTTACAGAATTCCTTTAAATCCTTCTTCCATCTATATCTATTTGTTAAAGTACAAACAAAACAAACTAATCATTACTTACATTATATAGAAATAAATATAATGCAAAAAAACATAAGTCCATCATCACAACCCTAACTAAAATAAAATTATAGCCATCATTTCCATATATACCATTAGCACCACCGACCACATGAGCATAAATTCAACTCAATTAATCAAAATAATTCTTTTTAATTAACCATTTAATTTTGTTAAAATTTAATTCTTTTTAATTAACCATTTAATTTTGTTAAAATTTAATAATATACAAAGTGGGAATTCACACTAATCCAGAGCTTTGCTCAACTTTTCAACAGTTTAGGTGGATTCAAGTTAACCAAAACCTCTAAACGCATTGTCCCACTGTGTACAAAATTTAGATTACAAAATTTAATAATATACAAAGTAGGAATTCACACTAATCCAGAGCTTTGCTCAACTTTTCAACGGTTTAGGTGGATTCAAGTTAAGCAAAACCTCTAAACGCATTGTCCCACTGTGTACAAAATTTAGATTACAGTGAAACTCTAATTATAATTAAAATTTATATAAATTTGTTATTAAGTTTGTAGTGACAAAGAAAGAGTGCCTTGTTAAAATTTTACCATTTTCCTTTTTTCAAAAATCATAAGCATGTTGTGAACATGCTTAATGATCATTGGTTGGTAGCTACGGTGATTAAAAACTATCCATATCGTTAATTGGGCAGTGATCAAATAAAGATCACTTTGCCTTAGTTATAGGGAATGGTTGGCAGACATTAATGAGATGGCAAGTAAAGCTAGTAAGCCTAAATAAGAGTGGTTTGTTTCCATTGAGATCATCAATTGTACTCTCATTTTCTTGGCGCTATTTACATTGCCTTTTTTGAGTAGGGTTTGGCATTTTCATTATGGTGTCCGTCCATTTGAATAGGGTTTGGCATTTTCATTATGTTGCCCATCCATTCTTGTATCCATAATCATGTAAATGTATTGTGATTTCACATTGAATTTGAATTACAAATCTAAATAGTAATGCCTCGCAACAGAGAAGGTTAAGTACAAGATTAATGATTGATAATCGTATAGTAACTTTCTCTGAGGAGTGTTGCTGTGATAATTTTGTAGCTAAGTTTCTTTGTTAAGTGTTGTTATTAGATTGGTAAGAAAGAAAAAATTATATGTGAAAATTAGATATATATGTAGGGTTTTTTTATTTATTGCAATTAAGTTGAGTTTAGACCAGAGTCAGTTTTAACTTTAGATGGAAGAACAACCTGCCCGCTAGTTGGATATTATCATTAGAATTGTGTGATGCTTAGTATAGCTTGAATACACCCCATGGGATATAGTTTAATTCATCTAAAGGTGGCTTCCATCTCCAACCCCTCTAGTGATATTTGAATTTGAGCTCTAGCAGGAACTAAACCCCACACACGCCAAACTCACCTTCTCTGCAAGGTGTTGCTGTTTAAATTTGTAAGCAAGCAAAAATCATATGTGAAAATCATATGTATTTACAGAACAAAAAGCCAACACATTGCACTAATGACCATAATAGCAAGGTGTTTGTAAGAAAACAAAAATCATATGTGAAAATTCTATATACCTACAGAGTATTTTTTATTTTTTGCAATTAGGTTGATTTTAGACCAGGGTTAGTCTCAATGTTTAATGGAAGAATGACTTACCCACCAGTATGATGTTACTACCAAAGGATGTGAAGCTCAGTCGAGCTCCAACACCATTGGGATAGTTTATAGGTGACTTCCATCTTCAACCCCTCCCATGAAATTTGAACCTGAAATCTGGCAAGAACTAAACCCCACACAAACCAACTCATCTTCTCTACAAAATATTGCTGTTTAAATATGCAAGCAAACAAAAAAATTATGTAAAACTTAAACACAAAGCCAATGCCTCACACTAATGACCATAATATATAATAAAACCAAACAAAAATACTCTGGGAAAATCATGTGTAAAACAGAGATCATATGATACTATGGGAAAATCATATGTACATACAGAGGTCATCTGTACAAGCGGAATTAAGTTTTATAAAAGAAGAAATATTGTTAAAAGATATCTAAGTATTGAGAAACTATATAAAAATACAAGGAAATTTGAGTGTTATTCACTCTACAGCAAACCAACCAAATTTCTGCTAAAAAGTTCCAACAAATCAGCTAAATGCATTCCATAGCAAAACAACAAAACTACTGCTTAAATATTCCCACAAATCAGTTGAATATATTCCATGACAAATCAACTAAATTTCTGCTAAAATATTCCAACAAATCAGCCAAATTCATTCCATAGAAGAAGAGCATTAAGCATAAAATTTTCGCAGCACAGGCATTGAAAGACTTCTGATCAAATATGTGTACAACTTAACCTTTCAATTTGGTGAATAAAAGTTTGAGTTGGATGCCTTGAATAAAAAATGAGAGTAATGCTGATGTATTAAGAAATGGACTCTAATCTTTAAAAGAAAAACAATGCTACATGCACGCAGTGTGAGTTGTTGAAGAATATACAACCACTGGGAAAGTTAAAGGTTAGGTCAGGCTTTCACAAAAGTACCGTCGCAGCGTCAACACAGCACGCACAGCACATAAAAGCAGTGTCCGCGCAGCGCACAGGGCACCTTATCAGTCCGTTCTCATTACAGCAGGGGCACTTCTTCCAAACAACTCGACTTTGGTTCTGAGCACCCAACTTCTGTGTGAAAATCTTGCGGCTGCCATCACAGTTGAGGCAGGGAACAAACTTCGAGTCACCGCAACCATGACAGGACATGATAGAGCCAGTGTGCCGGGGGAAGCCTTCCAGAAACTTAGCTAATTCACCCGCTTCATGCAATTGCAGAATCTCCTCAATCCCACCGATGTATATCCCTGCAATAAACAACCTAGGCACTGTTATGGGATTCCCCAACAGATCCTGCAATTCCTGCCGAAATGGGGCATGCATGGAAATGTCCCTTTCATCCAAAAAGAATCAATTTCACAATACAGCAATCATCGAATCTTTTTCTGATTCCCCTCAAGCTCGTAAAATACGGAACCACCCTATCTTCGCCCCCAGGGGGCGCCCTAAATCTCCACTTGGAGTTTCCATTTTTCGAAGAGGTTTTTTTAAGTAAGCACAAGGTCTCGTCTGCAACTTTTATGCTACGGGTAACTCTCTGCCATATACTCACCCTGGGTTCGACCTTCCCTTCGACCGGCTGCTCTATATCTTTCATATTCACAGAAGAAAAACGGGATGACCGGTCCACAGACTTTCTGTTGCCAACTTCATTAGCTTCCTCTTCCTGCAAGTTGCCATTGCTACTGTTCTTTTTGGAATTGCCATGATTTGCTTTCAAAGAATGTTTGTACTTGGCGATAAGATTGCCGACTTTCGACCATCCTGAACCTGTCTCTTCCCTTGGCATTGCCAACTTTCGACCATCCTGAACCTGTCTCTTTCTCTGGCCATTGATCTAACGGTTGAAATTTGTTTAATCGTCTAACATCTATCTAATTGTATGGTGCACAAAATGACAAGTAATCACGGAGAGAAGTTGATTTCAGATAAAAATACCTTAAACAATAAAGAAAAACGCATTAAAGCCTAAAAATATATTACATAAAAAGCATCAACAATACATAATTGACCAGAATGAAAGTCTCATAAAATAAATGAAATTTAAATAACATCTAACAGAAAACAAAATAAAATATAATATAATATCTCATCACAACCCAAATAAACTCAAACTAAGGTTTGGCAAATCGTATAAAGGCAACTACAAGCCAACCTATCTCTGAAATTTATAAACAAAATCTACAATCGGTCGAGTTAAGAATATATTTAGGTAGTAAAACTCATTAATTCTTTTATGTTAATAAACTAATTTGAAATATTAGCAAAATGATTGTGAATTTGAAATATTGACAAATAACTGTGACCTGCCTGGCCACATGCAGATGGTCGCTGATAGCAGGGCGACTGCCTGGGCGGACCGACAAGGAAATCAAGAACTACTGGAAGACTCACCTTAGCAAGACGCTGTCAGTCAACCAATCTCAAGGCAAAACCAGGCAAAATCTCGAACCAAGGTCGAAATCTCGTCGTATCCTACAAAACCACGTGATTAAAACCACCCCCACTAGAATAACAACTGAGGTGAAACTCTACGCAATGGATCATGGTATCAAATTGCCTGGCACTACACAAATTATGAGTGTGTCCAAGTCAGGGTGCAATTTACCTGCAAACGATTCAATCACCGAAGATAATGTAGCTGTTATGAATTCAGATGTTAATGTGGGAGAAACAGAAATTAGAAACTTTACCTGTTCGATGTCCACTTTACCTGATCAGGGATCCCCAGATTGCAAACGTTTTGCCGGAGATGCATATGTAACAGGCGAGAATTTATGCTATTTGAAGGAGCTATCGTCAACCCAGGTTAATCTGCTGTGTTCTCCATCCACTTTGTGGACAGATTTTGGATGGGAAGAGTTCCGTACGGAACCTGCTACGTCCTTGGGAGCAGGGACGAAAAAGTACGAAGGCATTTGTTCTGACGATAGCTTTCAATTCCCCAAAGATCAAGGGAGCGAAGAAATCCATGATCACATGAAGCATGTAGATTGGATTTTTGGTGGGTTTTTCCGGTTAAAATCGGGCAGTATTTTATTGAAATAGCAAGTTTGATAGCTAGTTTCTGCACAATCAAAGCGTCCCATGGGTTTTTCTGGGTATGCAATTAAAAAACCATTTTAACTGCAACAAATCAAGATTTAACCTCAATTTCTTCCTCCGTATTCCGTCACCAGAATCTCCAAAAAGTCTCATTACAGTCCACTCCTATATAATCGAGTTAATATATTTCAAAAATTAAGTGAGCTTTGAATAATGTTGAAAATTAAGTTACGCTTTTATGCACTGGTTTATCCTATCCTATCCCACTGGTAATGATAGTTCCAACTTCCCAAGTTTTAGCAATGATTCCATTTCTACTTTTAACCTGGATATAAAGGCCAGAAAAACTTTCAATTTGTATGGGATGGCCAGTTATTGGATTGCTGGTTCATCGTATGTTGCAGTATTTTAATTATATGTTAAATTAGAAACCAAAACGTGGGAATTTGTGAATGCTGACTATATATATATATATGATTATTTATATAATTTTAATATAACATAAATAATTTTTGAATAAAAGTTTTTATTAATAAATTAATTTAATTTATAGAAATTAATTATATTTTTTTATGGTTTTGTATATTAAAAGTAAATTATGATAAGGAATGTGTTTTTTAATTATGGTAGGGAAAGTGTTATTTGAAATATCTTGAAATTGTTTATTGTTTATATATTCATTTTCAAAATGATTTTGATATAAAAATTAATATATAATAATTTAGTTTTATTTTAGATATAAAGTAATTTTATTCATTTCATCTAATTTTATAATTTAATATGAAAATAATTAATATAATATTGATAAAAAAATTTATAAGACATTTATTAAGTACTTTGCTTATTATTTGATGTTCATCCCCTATATTTTTTTATAAGTTTGTTTTGTATTTTTCTATATATAATTTTGTGGTGAATTGTTTTTTATTTATTTTATTATAAGTTTATCTGTATTTTTCTATATATGATTTTGTCGGTGGATTGTTTTTTATTTATTTTATTATAAAAGTACGACTTGTGAGTTTGTTAATTTAATCATTATTATAACTCAATCGGTTCCATCATTCAATAAACCTGGCATATTTTATATTTTACCTACGTTAAATTAAATCTCTTAATATAATAGTAAAAAAGATAGTTTTCATGTAAAAAGATTTTCAATAATAATATTTTATAAAAAATAGTTATATTATTTAATATTTTAATTATATGTTTAATTAAATGTTTATTTTAGGTTCAAAAGGATTAAATTTAAGGCTTTTTCTCTATTGATCAAAGTTCAATTCGCATAAAAACTTAGTCCATAAAGGAAGCTTAATGTTGTGGTATCATGACCCATACAAACATCATTGGATCACTAGTTGCTAAAACAAAAGAAAATGTTTATGTTTGTAACCTAAAACAAGAGAAAATGTTTGTCATTGTAAATTATAGGAAAAGTTAGCAAGTGACTTTCGTTCCCAACATATGTTCAATATATATTTTTAATCAAATAAATTGAAAACAATCAACACATAATATAGTTGTCTGATCTTTTTCTTGAAAATTATATAACTCTTTTTATGACAAATTAATATTTGATTAGTATTTATACACCTTTTATTTCCAACAAATCTTTCCCTTTTGTTTAATTTTGTTGGTTTGTTAAATTATGTCACTCCTAAAATGATTTGCACTCTTAACCCGTACTATACCCGAGGACATCTAAGCCTCTTCAATATATATTTTTAATAAAAAAAAATTGAAAAAAAAACAACACGTAATATAGTTTTTTTTGAAATTATATAATTATTTTTTATGACAAATTAATATTTGACTTGTGTTCTATACACCTTTTTATTTTGAACAATTTTTTTCCTCTTGTTTATTATTATTTTGTTTGTCAAGTTATGTGATTTGTATTGCCCTACTTGATCTTACGAGGCTAATTTTGATCACCGTTTAATTAACCTGTATATATTGACTTAAAATTATTAAGTAATATTGGTATAAAGCTACACTTGTGAACAAGTAATTTTATTTTACTAATATTACTTTTATTACTTTTTATTATTTATTCCCAAGGTGTCTTCTCAAATCTACTTTCGGATAAAATGTGTTCTTACCCAATTTATTTCTAAATTAAATATCCATATTTATCTTCCCCAAGCTATCTTCTCAAATATATTTTTCGATACGATATGGTCTTCTCCAATTTACTTGTAAATTAAATATCCATATTTTTATTCCCAAGGTGTCTTCTTAAATATTCATATCCATAATCATCAAATAAATGTTGAGCTATAAATAGGCTATTCTCCTTCTTATTGTGTTTAAATTAAATGACAAATTTAGTTTAGTTAGAAGACCTAGGTTAGGTCCTCTCATATGGTATCAGAGCCTAGATTCAGATTCTAGACCTCAAAACCCACCTACTAGCATAACTTATAAGAAAAAACACTTTGTAAAATAAAACAATAAATAAATTAATAAAAAAAGAAAAATAAAATCATTGAGGCAAGTATTAAAGAACAAAAAAATGCTTTTAATTCAGCTAATTTCTTTTAAGATCCATTGTTGTTTCTTTTAATCCATACAAGTTTTAATTATTATCAACAATGCAAGAATAACAATCTCGATAGTACTAGTCATTTATATTTAAAAAGAAAAAGAAAAAAAGGTTAGATTATAATATAGTGGGAAAGCTTACTCGCTATGAACTACGGTCCTCATATTCAGGCTCGTTTTGTTTTTATGTCTAGTGCAGACCTCCTATGCCTGGTTAGAATGAGGATCCTTCATAAAAGTTATGTTTGAACTCTAAGGTTTTCAAGCAAAATCAAAATTAAGGATCTGTATTCTAAATGTAGAAAATTTGGTAAGTTTGTATTCTCCATGCAATTTGACATTGTAATTTGTCAAAACTAAGATTTATTTTCACTTTTAATTAATAATTTGTTTATTTAAAAAGTCAAAAAAAGGCTTTTGGCTAAACAGGCTGAATGGAGATTCAAGACGTACCCTTCAACCCCCTTCCATGATTCATGTCTATGTTATGGGCAACATATTGATTAGAAGTATGATGTGGATGCCTTGCAAGAGATCGACCATAACCTTCATGACGATTATAGAATTATTTTAACATCACTGGTGAAAATTCCATGCAATAAAAGTTAAAACAATAACCACGGTTGATGGGACACTTATTACAAGTTGAATGTTGGGCAAGGCATCCTAGGCAGTGTTCATTTGGTTCTTTATGGCTAAGGAAATTGGCAAAGGCAATGGCTAAGGAATTAAAAGGAAAAATGGCATTTTGGCACATTTATTTATGAAAATAATGGAAATTAGGAGAAAATGGAGGCCAAAGAATCATAGGTTGCATGTGAGTAGGAAAATAGAGGAATATAATGGAAAATGAAGGAAATAGAGGTCTCATCCACTTTTTGTTAGTTCAGTGTTGAAGCTCTCTCTCATTATACTCTCTCTCTCAATTCAGTGTTGTCAGTTGTTAACTAGAGTTTTCTTGGAGCACTCTTGGAGGGTGCAGCATAGTTGGATTCTTGGAGCAAGAAGGCAATGGAAGAGTAGGAAAGTGCAAGAAGACATCGACATTAATAACTACATCATATTTTCTTGCAAGTATCAAGTTGCATGTATGATTTATTCACTAGTTTTGGCATGCATGGCATATGCATGTGGTTTCTTGGTTTTTATCTATCATTGGAATGGACAATTTCTTGGATCGACAGTGGATTTCCTAGCCTTGCCATTTCCTAGATAGCTATGGTGATTTTTGGTTTACTTTCATTCTTTGCTTTTAGTTGGTTCTCATGTTTCCCTAGATTAGGTTGAGTTATTAGTTCTATAAGCGTTGGTTGAACAAACGTTCTGGAAGCCCTATAATAACTTCAGTTGACTTACTAGTCCTGGAAGCCTTGGTTGGAAAAACACTCTCGAAGTCCTTGGTGAGTTGAGTTACTAGTCTTAGAAGCCTTGGTTGGACAAACACTTTGGAAGCCGTGTATAAGATGTGGGTTGAGTTACTATTTATGGAAGCCTTAGTTGGACAGAAACTCTAGAAGCCCTAGAAGGCTTGGATGGAGACCAATCTGATGATGGTTGTGTAATGTATGACCGTGAGGTGGAATCATTATTTGATGGGTTGAGGCTGATGGCCTCTGGAAGCCCTCGGTTAGTTTTGATTGATGTGTTCTATGAGATCCCACATTCATGCTTCCAATATGGCATGAGGATGAACGACTGAAGAGAGATTTAGTTCAACCATTCTACGATCGGGTGGAACATGGTAGTCCCATCTTTAGTTGCTTTATTGCATTGATTAATGAGAAATTCATTCCCTTTATTTTCATGTTTAAAGGTATTAATCTATATATGGATTTTCATGGTTGATATGTTTATTGTATTTCTTTTCCTACTATGCTGGTTATATGCACATTTTATGACAACAACTATGTATGGCTCTCAAAATGTTTTTACTTGTATATGAATGGATAATGTGTCTATGACCTAATATATGAATATGCAGAAAATGGCATGAGGGAACAATGGTTTATAGTGATTCTCAGATAAGTATGAGATCCTTACACTTAATTTTGTTGTTTATATGTTGATGATATGTTTGATGAAATGAATGTCATGGCTAGTAGGGGTCTAGTTAAGGTCTTGATCAAATATTTACCTATTCGTCATTGTTTCCCTATACTTTAATTGATTTTGAGATTTCATTCCATTCTGGGTAGTGGCTTGGGCTCTGGGCATAAAAAAGTGGCTTAATTCATGGGGTCACTGGCACACAACTAACAAGTTTGGTTCAGAGTCATTGGCAGGCAAGCCCATGAGAGAAACTTTGTGTTTCTGGGCACTCCCTTGCCCATATCATGAGAGTGTCTATGGCCTAAGAGACCTAAAACAATAGTGGGACCCAGGGACAGGCTATCTAAGTGATTGGCTTGTCTCCTAAGGGTTTTGTCGATGATGTTGGATGACTATATGCGATGTTCCATCGATTCCAATTCCTTGAGGTGATATAGGAGGTCAAATCTTATCATAATAGCCTCTCGTCTCATGTTTACCCAATTGGCATGGTTTCATTAGGGCTAAGAGGAGGGTGTTACGAAGTGGTGTGAGAGCATGGCCAAACTGTTAGACTTGATAGGTTGAATGTGTTAGTCATCCATGCATGTCAGTGGCATGTGTGTCTCTTATACTTGTTATGATTAATTAGGATTGTAGTATTGTTGTCATGGAGAATTTGATATTGATTTCATGAAACATATTTGTCATGACCATGTGACTGGTTGCATATGGTTATATGTCACTTATATGTTGATTTTGTGTCGCCTACTTACATCCTTGTATGTTAGGTTACATTCTTGAATATTTGGATTACATGTATCTGTCTTGTAGGTTGATTATATGAATTGGTCGATTATGTTCAACTACATGCGTTTATGCGTATTTGAAGTTGGTGAGGCATTTCTTATGCATATTATCAGTTTCATGTAGCAATGGGTATAATGGAATACTGGTTTTTGTCATGCATGAGGTCATATCATGTATTGTTGATATGACCTTGTATTGATGACTAGACCCTACCTAGAATGATGTTTATGAGTTGATACATTTACTTGTGTATGTCAATATGCTGCTATGATTATGTTATACATGTATCACATTGATTTGGTAATATTTCATATAAGGTATCCTCCACAAGCTATACTAAGGTACGTTGATTTATTGTCATTTGGTTTATCTCTCATATTATGCCATGTAGGAAGAAATATCAAATGGATAGAAAGATAGTTTACTACTTAGACTCTCCCTATGAATTCGAAGAGCAGTATGGTGTTGGGAACTCTTTCGATTTGGTAGTAACATTGAGAAGTTTAAAGGAAGAGATAACGAGTTGTAAGGCAAATAATGACTAGATCATACAGACACAGTAAAAGTTAGCAGAGGTAGATGTAGTGAGCTTGTTAGATTTGTAGTGGCATGAACCACTTTGGATCAGTCATGGGCAGGAGAATAAAACTAATGGGGCATACAACAGTAGATCACATGGCGGTAACTGATCAGATAAAGAGGACACAATCCGAGATGGAAGACTGTTGGACACTCCCTAGAGGAGAAGGGATAAACACATGTATGACTCTAGTTTTGATTCAAATAAGCACTATGATCATCATCGGTATTATCCTTATAGGAAGAGTGATAGGGGATATGTGCCAGATGAATTTAAGAAATTGAAGCCACCTACATTTAATGGAGAGGTAAAGAGATCACAATATTAAGGGGCTTGGTTACTCAATATGAAGAAGTTCTTCAAGTTGCATCACTACTTAGAGAACCTGAAAGCTACAGTGGCTACTTCCAGTCTTAAAGGTAAAGCAGACATCTGGTGGGAAGATGTAAAGAATGTTAGAGACATAAATGAGGAAGATCTGACTTGGAGTGAATTTGAATGACTATTCAAGAGATGTATATGTTGGAGAGGTAATTTGATGAAAGGGAAAAATAAGTTTATGAACTAAACATGAACACCAGTAAGTTCTTCGAACTGTTGAGGTATGTGCCTTACCTCAAGGAGGAGAAGGATTCAGAGATCCATTAGTGGACTACCATTTTCATTGAAAGATAGGATTGAATTTGATGAGTGTATATCATTGGATCAGGCGATTTGAAATATAAGGCAATGTTATGAACAATCAAGGCGCAACACTGAGAGTAAGCCTAGTTCAAGAGGTAATGTAGAGAACAAAGGAAAATGGGATAAAAATCGAGCAAGGCCACATGGTACAGATAACTAAGAGAATGTTGTAGCACCTAAGAGGTTCAATGGGTTAGATAGAGGATGGGGACATCGATCTAAAGAGAAGAATAAGGATGGAGGATGTATGCCTATAGAATGTTGGACTTGCCACAATGATCATCTCAAGAGATATTTTCCACATAATGAAGGTGGTAGACCTTAGATATATAGTCCATGGGAGGCACAGATTGTTGGAGATGTTGGTTAGATTATTCCACATATTTATGCAGCCTTGGATAACAAACAAGTAGAGCATTAGGCATATATCATCGAGATGGATGGTAATCATCGTGATGGAGTTATTTCTATTTTAATTGACCATGGATCTAATTATAGCTATGTTAGTCCTAACTTAGTGGATAAGTGTGGTTTGAATAAGGAGTTGCATGTAGAGTCTTGGTTAGTGTAGTTAGCTATAGGTACAAAGAAGCAAGTGCATCATTGGGTAAGATCTTGTGCATTTGATTTGAATGGTATTCCTACATCAATGCATTTAAATGTATTACCATTTGGTTCATACAATATGTTATTGGGCATGGATTGGTTGTATCTACATAGAACCAAGGTTGAGTATTATGAAAAATATGTTGAGTGTGTTGATGACAATGGAGAACCAAGAGTCTTACAAGGTAAGAAGAAAGCCACATCAGTTAGGATGGTGATAGTTATGCAAGAAAAGCCTAGCCATAGGAAGGGTTGAAAGCTATTTGTAGTACAAATTTCTAGTGATAAGTGTGAGGAGCCTGAGGATGCAGATGTTTTCAACAATTACCCAGTTTTGCAATAGTTTCAAGATGTATTTTCTGAAGACATTAAAGAGTTTCCAACTCACAGGGAGGTAGATTTTTTATTGAGTTAGTGCCAGAGGAAGCTCTAGCATCAAAATCACCCTACATGATCATGAGCACACCTGAGTTGGTTGAGTTAAAATTTCAATTGAAGGAAACATTGGACAAGGGATACATTAGGCCAAGTGTATCACCATGGGCCACACTAGTCTTATTTGTGAGGAAGAAATATGGTACTCTTAGATTATGCATTGATTAAAGGCAGTTGACAAAGTGACTATTAAGAACAGGTACCGTTTGCTAAGGTTTGATGACTTGTTCAATCAATTGAAGGGGGTATCAGTGTTCTCAAATATTGATCTGAGATCTGGATACTATCAGGTACGCATCAAGGAGGAGGACATTTACAAGACTACATTCATGATGAGGTATGGGAATTATGAGTTTGTTGTAGTTCCATTTATCTTAGCTAGTGCTCCAGCCACATTCATGTTCTTGATGAATAGTGCGTTGTGTCCATATTTGGATAAGTTTTTATTGTGTTCATTGATGATATACTGGTATATTCTTAAAATTAGGAAGAGCATGCTGAGAACTTACAACAGTATTGAGGTTGTTGTGGGAGCATCAATTGTATGGTAAGATCAACAAGTGTAGTTTCCTTCAGGCTAAGGTGCACTACTTGGCTCATGTTGTCTCCAAGGAAGGAATTGCAAAAGATTTGGAGAAGATAAGGGCCATCATGGACTGGGTATATCCTATGAGTGTGGACGAGGTGAGATCCTTCATGGGTCTGGTAGGATATTACATGAGGTTCATCACTTTTCACAGATTTCTTATCCCATTACATCCTTATAGAGGAAAGATAAGAAGTTCGAATGGACTGAGGAGTGTGAGGCTATCTTTGAGCAACTTAAGAAGATGTTGACACATGCATAAGTACTACATATTTCAGATCCAGATAAGGAATTTGTGCTATCCATAGATGCTTGCAATAGAGGGCTTGGTGGATTCCTTATGTACGATAGACAAGTGGTATGTTATGAGTCTCAAAAACTAAATGAGAATGAGCATAAATACACAACAGATGATATTGAGCTAGCAGTGATTATACATGAACTCAAGATGTGGAGGCACTATCTTCTTGGTAGGAAGTTTGTGCTTATGAGTGATCAAATTGGGTTGAGGTATTTTTTGACCAACTGAATCTGAATGCTAGGTAGGCTAGATGGTTGGGCACGATTAGCAAGTTTGATTTCCAGATAAGGTAAATCAAAGGTAAGGAGAACAGGGTGGAAGATGCTCTTAGTAGATAGATACATGTGAATCACATAGTAGTTATGAGTTCTTGTGGTATAGGTTGACATGACAAGATCTTGCGAGCAGGACAGTAGGATGTCATATATATGGAGATTGTGCACAGATTGTAGTAGAGAATAGGGACAGGTGATAGTACAGGTATAGGTATAGGTACATGTGATGGTACAAGTACATGTGCTGGTATAGGTACATATAGTGGTATAGGTACAACTACAGGTGCATAGGACTTGGACTAGCACTATTGTTAGGTGGAGGTGTTTAGGTGCCACTTTATTTTGTGATATAATTGAATATGCTTTAAGTATGAATATTGTATTTTAATCATTTATATTTATTTTAAACCAAATACGAAATTTGAGTTTGGATTTTAAAAATAGGATAATTCATACTTTAAATAAATGTCTTTATTTTCTGATGGAAAAGGTAGAAATTTCTTACACACGGGGATTGGGAAATCGCTTGAATAACTGAGAAAAAATTCTTACATTATTCCAAAGATTAAATCAAGCCCTCTGTTAAAAATTTCAATAATCTCATCATTATTAGAGACTTTTTGAAGGTTCAAAATTCTTTTCCTCGACATCAAGGAAAAGCACCTGATAAGGAACTTAAGGTAGCTCCTTTCTCTGTTTGGAATGTTGGCCCCGTATGCGATTACGCGACCAATTTTCCTTAATAAGAGATATAAAGATGGATGAGATATATAAGTGTGGGGCTAATGATGTGAATAAAACTAATAAATAAGACTAAGTAGACTTAAAATATCTATCCCAGGAAAGCTTTCTCTATATATGTGACTCTAGGAAGATTTCACATTTAACATGAAAATATAGATCACCAAATCCTTTATGAGGCTAAAATGAATGAAGATAAATAATTTAATTATATAGTTAATTAAATTAGTTGATGAAACTCATTTCACATATAAGATATCGTGGTTCATGCATATACTTAAAACAATTCAATCAAACACATCAATAGTGTTAAATGGTTAATTACTTGCAAGAACATATATGATAAACACAATTAAAATAACCATTCAATCTCATAAACATGGTATTCATACATAGATAGTAGTACCTGATATATTTTGACTTTGCTCATAAGTGAAGTAGTAACGATTCCACTTTCTTTAAGATCACTTCAATTTACAATAATGCAAACCAAAATATTTATTATCAAACTTCAAAACCATTTCTTCATAGAAATCAAGGGGATTTATAGTTTCTAATGAGAATACAAATATAGAAAAGTACCATAAAAGACTGGAGTGGTTCCAACAAACAACACTTAAAATAAAGTAAAAAGATAATAATAGATTATATTCTTAACAACTTAACTATGGCTGAGAGGAAGGCGCTCTGCTATATGCCGCCAAAGTTCACATATATCTATTATTGGCTTTAATTCACGTGGATGATGAGGTTCTATGCACATCCGTGTAGTGAATAATGCATCATTGAGTGTTGTAAGTAGATGGGTGTTCGTGTTGGAGAGACACCTCGCCATTAGCCACTAACTATGTGGTTTAACTAATAAATTCCAATGGCATTCCATGTCAACTTTTAACAGACTCTTGATTTTGTCAACCTTCTTTTTTGATGAGTCCTTCCATTTTTGGTTAACATTTTCACATTGGGCAAATTATCCTCAAGGTAGTCTGAAATCAGTTTGTCCTGTAATAAGATGTCACTAATTGATTCTGTGAGATCGTTTGAAATATTCCTAGCACTGAAGATTACCATTTGTACACGCTTGAGTTTTATTTCCCACTCATGGAAACCAATATCTTTTTGTGATTCTTCAATTATAGGGAGATCATTTGATCTTCCCTCAGTACTATCTTACTAGTCTATATAATCTGAAATATTCTCCTCAACTTCCCTATAGTATGTCCTCAGATCACATAATTGAGTCTCTAATGAATAACTTGATTAACATAAGTCATGGATAGTGGCTAATTTATGGTAGAAAACCACCTGTTGTTGAGCAAGGATATTTTTTAGTTCTCCTCCTTCCTTCTTGAATTAAGATATTTCGGGATTCACCTTTAATTGCTCTATCTTTTGTTGAAGTTCCTGGATTTGAGTATCCTTTCTCTTCAGATCAGATTCATTTTGAATCTTTAGGTTATAGAAGTTCTTTTTTAGTTCTATAAGTTGTGCTTTGCACTATTTAGCAATTACTTGTTTTTCATTCTCAAAACCCTATTCTAGTTGCTTAATCATTTCATCTTTCTCCCTTTAGTGTTGTTGTACTTCAGAGGCTTTATCAATAGTAACAATGACATATGCTCTTGCAAATTGCAAAAGCCTTATGAGATCCTCAGTAGGAGTAGCTTGAGCATCATTCCAAATTACTTCAAAGGAAGCATTACGAGGGACTATAGCCCGGGTGTGTTCAATTATCTTTCTTTTTCTCTGTCTGCTAACCATGACTTTATGTTTTGGACTATAAAACTCATCAAGAGGAGGAAATTCTTCAATCTTCAAAACAACCTTAGAGGTTAGGAATACCAGGATAAATTCTCAATCAGTAGATTCCATAGCTTCATTGGAATCCCCAATAGTAAGTAAGGTCTTCCCTATAACTTTAGGGGTTTTTGTAATCTTCATCTGGAATGAAGCCCTCATATTTTGAGGGCCTATTTCTTTAGTGAACCGCTCCCATATTACATCTAGATTTTTGTCTATTAGAGTTTCTTCTTCTTGAGAAGAAAAAGAAGTGTCTATCTCTTTTATCTGAGATACATTAAGGACCAATATTTTACTAGTTGAAACTCTATCATGCTTTGTATTTTGTTGATGAAACATCAATAAACACATAGGAAAGTGAGATGTCCTTTTATTCTTGTACCGTTTAAACTGAATCAGTTCCTTAGTAGTCAACTGTACTATTGCCAGTTTCTCAATCTCCAAATAGATAGAAACTGATTCAAATAGATCAAAAAATTTATCTATATCATTTTTGAATAGCCTAAGATTCACTTGTATAGTGACATTCTTGGCAGTATCATTAGGATCATATTGTCTATCGGGAATCGTTGGGAAATTTAAATGTTGAATTTGTTCAATCTCAATAGTAGCATGCCTAAAATTGTTAAGAGTATAAACACCACATTGAATAGGATATGTAGGCTACATATTAATTTTATTATCTTTCAAAACCTTTGAAAAGCCATTGCCTATAGTTTGGTAGGCTATCTCTCGGGCTAGAAGTTTATTAGGAACATAAAGGGGCAACACAAGAGGGTTTGGAAGACTACTAAATATCTGGATATAAGTGAAGAATTCTTCTCCAAACCATCTTCCAATTGATAATAAATAATTGTTGGCTTCAGGTGAAAGTCTAGGAGCTCTCTCATTAAAGAAACTTTGGTGGATGGGAAACATAACTCCATGGAATTTTTTATAGAGATGAGGCTGGTAGTTGTATTCCTAGAGTATGTTACGATAGATATGGATAGGTGTACGATCTTCTATGGTCCATTTCCATCTCATAGATTTAAAATCAGAGGTAAAACATATAACATCCATTATATAGTCTCTCATATAGAAAGGGGAACAATGTTCTCGGAAAAATTGTGTTTTTTTCCTATAATTGAGGATTTGGGTGCTTATAGAATCAAAAAATATAGTTCCCCAATCCATAGCATATCCTTCTAAGGAAGCATCAATTAAGGGTACCCACTAGTCTGAGAATTTCTGAGTATTATGGTAACCAAACATTCTACACATCATAGCAGTTGTATAACATAATGGTATAGAAATGGAAGAAATAGCATACATACCCTTATCCTCATGGTTGTGTTTGTTAGGATCCCTTCTCAATCCTTTCATGACCTCTGACTTAACTTCATTTTCCTTCATGAATTTCTCTAAAAATTGCTTGTCGTATTTTTTCCGGGGTGATGTAGCTGATACATTTTGCTCAAATCACTATTGGTGAGTGACCCAATAATTGGGTTCCTCTTAGTCATGAAATTCCTTTATGAAATATTCAAATGGTTGATGTTGGGCTAGGATGTTGGGACAGGTTGCAATCCTATATAGGAAGGAATTGGCGACGTCACTATAAGTAGTTTCAGAAACATGGGCATAATCCTTGTCTGCAATTGTTTTCTCGGTCACCCTAGGTTCTTCATCTTCAGAAAGATTATAAATGGATTCCCAAGAAGAGCCTCCAACATCGGGAGTGCAAGTTGGGTCTGAGAATAATGCAGGAATTTATGTAGCTTCAGGTGGAAGAGCGACTGATTGTTGTTGAATGACAAGTTTCTTCCTAGGTTTAGTTTCCCTAGACATTTCTATTGATCTTTGCTTATCGGGACTGCCCTGCAAAGGAAAACATAGGAACAAGTGGGGACTTCCTTAACTAAAGAATTCCTTAGATAGAATAACTAATTTCATATTAATTTATATATTTTATGAGAAAAATCTAGTGATATCGCGTTGCAATAATGAGATCATTTAGAAGTTCAAGATCATAAATTCGTTACATTTCAACATTACATGATAAAACATGGATTCACATGGGATTTCATACATGTTAGAATATCAGAGGATTATATCGGATAAATCTTATGGTTATATCATTAAAATATGCGAGATACCAATTTTCCGATAGGCTTTTATTATTATAATGTAACAATTGAAAAATATAAGTGGGAAGGGAGTTTGAATGTCTTGTATTAGAGATTTGATATCGGGGGTTGGAAAGAGTAAAACATGATTGGAAGTCCCAATATGAAATTTCTGACATGGATAGGGGGATTTTATCGGAGATCAGAGCTTTGGGAATATCAGAGTATCGAATATGTCATATATCGGAGGATGAGTGGGAAGAGATATCGGAGGATCAAGGAATCGAAATATCATATTATTTAGAGTGATGGTCACATTAAAAACTCTGATATTCAGAAGCTCCGATAATGCTACGTGGAAATCCTATGGGGTCAGGATTTTATTATTATATTCACAAAGAAGCTTTATTAATTTTATACTTAATATGTTTGAAAACTTTAATTGGGGAAGGTTTTATCACAACTTATCCTATGGGGACATGTTGCAATATTTAAAATATTCTGATAAAGTTCTTCTTATAATAGATTTTAAACAAAATCTAATGGGTATCTTATTTGTGAATATGTTTTATGGGCCTAAGCTTCGATATGAAGGCCTTGATAAGGGAGGTTTCTCATTTAGTCATGTTTTTTGGAGAAATAAAATTAATATTATCTTATTTTATTAAAAATAAGAGGTTTTATACTACAACAAAATAGTCCCCATTATTTATTAGTTCTACTATCTACCTTAATGGGGGGTTGTTGAGTAGTACAAGAATTAGCGACATACTGGGAAAAGTAGTTATCTCTCTTAAAAAATAAATGAAGTCTTAAACTATTGAAGGAAAAGATTTAGAAAGGTAAAAATACTTCAAGTTTTGATTGATAAATATTATTCTGAATAAAAGAACTCATCATTTTGTGAGTTATCTCATAACTTGTTTATTGGTAAAAATATTTATTACCCTTGTTTTTCATTTAATTAGTTATAAAGATAAAGCTAAGAACTTTAGAAGCTTATCTTTTAAGATAGACCTTTTTGTCACTTGTAGAGCCACTACTACCAGCAGGCATCCTTAGCATTGAGAGGGTTACCATTTAACCAAAGATATACTAGTATCCCACCCGCTTATATTATATTCTTAGAGGTATTTAATCTTTTCTTTCAGTATTTTTTGTTTGAAAGATTACTTCAAAGCCATTGTCCTAGCTTGGTAACTAGATTATGACAATGTTATTCATAGGTTATAATGATATTGAACAAGTTGGCTCATGGTGAGACCTCTTGTCTTATGGTTATATTACCATAAGCCATTATCCTGGTTTGGTGGCCAGTGTTGATAATGTCAATATCATTGGTTTCCCATCATGATGGTAAGTCAACTCACGTTGAGACCTCTTATCTTTCAAGTTTTATATATTTTTGAATTAAACTAAAAAAAAATTAAAATTAAAATTAGTGGATGTGGAGGTATATTCACTCCTTAAGAGTAATCGATGACAATTGAAGCCAAAACATGCTAAAACATCAAAATAGCTTTTACATTTTAAAGAAAAAATTTTCATGACCAATCCTAGGATAACTAGATTTTATAAATTTTTCAAGTTATGAGATATTTACAATTTAATGGATATAAGGCTTTGAGAGCTTCGTAATAGATGCAATTCTAAACTTCAATGTTATAATTTTCTTTCTAAGATATCTTCTAAAATTAGTCAAATTTCATGTAAATGATGAGAGACCCCAAAGTGAGGACAAAGTTGTATTACCTACCATTATCAAAGTTAAAAAAAACTGGAATATACATGTGATTATTTACATACTTACAGAAGGATATGTATCCTTATGAAAATTATTTTTTAAAAACTAGCCCATTAATGGGAAGAGTGTTCCTCTTTCCCTGTAAATATTGGAGGATAAAGGTTCGTGAGCCTAGTTTTTCAATGATATGAAATGGGCCTAGCAGTAATTTTTGGAACTTGTTGTAGCGACTACAACCACACTCCGAAATTTTTGCCTACACTCAATTTCGAAGCCTCCTTTTAGATTTTTACTTGATGAATGCAGGCACTTGGGTTTACTCCATGAGCTTGTGTGAGTCCTTGTAGCCACCTTTCTTAATCATTCTACTGATAGCTTTTGCATGTTGATGTCAATGTCATGCTTTCAACCACGTTCTGGTCATACTCAAGGTCTTTGCTTCGTGTGTACATGTTGTGCTTGCTATGTAAACATCCACCGCGCTCGCACACATAGTCACATACACTGTCATGCAAGCATTGTCATGGTCAACCAACAATCAATCACAAGTGTCATTCTTATTGTTCACACTGTCAGTTAATCATGTTGAGAATGTGTTTCTGGATGGTGTGAGTTATCTCACCATCTAGTCATGTAAGTGTGTGTTTGCAAGATCACATATGCATCTTTCACTCGTTCACACGTTTGTCACTTACTGAAGTTTCGATGAGCGAATTCCCCTCTAATAGCCAAACCATTACCCTGCCATCGACTCAATTGATTGTCACCTAGAACGATGCAGAAGCACCAAGAAAGCCATTTCAAGTTGCGTTGCCTACAAGAAGATCAATCAACCTTCATGCTGGTCAATTGGAAAGTTTGACCCTGCAGCCATCCCAGGATTGACCCCTGTAAAAAATTGTGTAGAGGCTACAAACTTTCGCTTGCACTACTCACTGATAAAATTGCACAAACAGGACAGACAAACACTAATGCTCGTCCCTATCTCCCTCGCAAAATTGTGCAGTTTTTCCAATTAGCTCTCCAATTAGTCGATCGGCTGCTCTCACCAAGAAAATTGCACATTTTTCATGAGCAAGTCCTCTACTGCACATTTTTCATGAGTAAGTGTGCAAAGGTAACTGACAGGCTAGCCTCCCAGCATCAACGCAGTTTTTCCTACCAACAACTCCCAGAAGCCGACTAAAAGTTCCCCTTAGGAATTGCACAGTTTTTGTTGCCAAGCTTCAGTAGCTGACTACCAGTTCCCTCCAGGAATTGCACAATTTTTTCTACCAAGTTCCCAACATTGGACTGCCAGTTCGCCTCAGGAATTGCGCAATTTTTGCTCCTAGTGACCCAACAGCAGACTATTGATTTCCCTAAGGAATTGTGTAGTTTTTGCTACCAGTGACCTAGCAGTTGACTACTAGTTCCCCTCAAGAATCGCATAATTTTTGCTGCCAAGCTCTAGGTGCTTGCTCATTCTAGAAATTGCATAGATTTTGCTTGCCTAAACTTTCCGTAGCCCAGACTGTTCCTCCCAAAAACTGTGGAGTTTAGTCATCTAGCTGAGTCAGACCCCGCAGATAGTCACTCTCGATTTGGATTTCCCATCTTCATCACCCAATGACTCCTGCACAATTTTAATCAGTAGTGCTTCAAGCCTACATCCTGCTTCACAACTTTGTCACCTCTCTCAGTCACTTGCATCCAAAATGATCATGCATCATGGTAGACTAGGAGGTTTTTGGATTGATGTCGTCTCATCAGGATTAACTGTAGATATAGGTACAAAAACAAAAATGGCATGATGATGGATGGGATGAACGAAGGGAGTGCATTTAGAAGCACAATTTCACCAACGGACGAACAAACGATGCATGAAAAGAGATATGTTCGCGAATGAATGATCATGCAAAGATGTGTTCACAGGCGGACGAATGAGCAAAGACAAAAGATTTGTTCATGTATGGACAGACAGACGAACATGCACCTTCCGCGAATGGAAGAAATTGTCAAGCTTACCAACATACAACCAAGGAGCAATGTGTGAATGCAACATCAAGTGAACCAATGACCATCGAAGACTCTGTACACGTTTCCATGCAGAGTTGAAGCTGTGACACACAATGAGGATATCCATCAACCAACATAATTGCAACTTGACATGCACACCAATAGCAACATGAATGTACCAACATTATCAAGTCGATTCACGTCATAATTCTTGTCATCCACATCTCTACTGTGGGCCATACAGTCAATCAATGTAATGTAACGTGGAAGTCCAAGAGACCCACTTGTTGTATGAAGAGTCATGTAAAGTTGAAAAGTCATGGAAGATAAACAATCATGAGGGTAGTTGAATAGCCACAAGGGTCAGTTTCAACCTTGGCTATAAATATTCCCTCATTTGTACATGCAAAGCACTTTTCACCTCAACTCCTCCCACATAGCCTTGAGAGTCTGTAATCTTTTCTTTGAGCAGTATGTAGTGGCTCCAACGCCCCTCATATGGGGTTAGTGAAGTATGGTGTAACGATGTTTCTTGGAACTTTTGATTAATTCAGAAGCCTGCTCACATGCCACCACATTTTCACACATGTATTGTAGTAGTTGTAAGACTAAAATTTAACACTTGTAATGCATGTTTCTTTAACCTGTTTTTAACACTTGAACTAATTCACTTGTCGTAATACATATGTGTTAACTAAAATGTGTTGTATATGTTGTTAACACTGTCTTGCCCATGTAGACTACTCTCTAGGACATCAGATAGAACTTTCACATAAAACTTGCTATAACAACCATTGTACTCGCATTGATTAATCTGCTTAGTGTTATACATGTTATCTTCCCTTGTGTGTTGTGACTGCCGCATCCATGTGGACTGTTCTATTGGAATCTCTCCACATTGTGTTGTGTCGTGTGATCCTAACAGAGTTGGGACTTCTCCCAACCAACTTGGGACTCAATCCTACCATCTCCCTCTACGCTATAAGAACCATTGACACAGGAGACACTTACAATCACTAGGCACACGAACCTCACTTCTCGCAAGACAAAGAAGACGACTCTCCTATGTTGACAAGCAAGATTTGAGGCAAATCTTTAAGATAATGGAAACCAAGCCATCGTACCGGATGGGATTCCCACACCAAATGGTGTGAGGTCTAGTTGGAATGTCATACCGGGGTGATCCCCTGATGTTGGCAGGTCCAACACTGTCAATAGAACTTTATGTGTTTTCCTTTTTCTTCATGAGATTTGTCCCATTTCATAACTAAATTTCCAATTAAAAAAAAATAAATTATTATTAACTGAACTTGCATTAAATGAAAATTTAACCAATTGTTGATGATGGGCATGAACTTGCCTAGCTTTATCCCTTTCTTCCTCTAGCTTAAGAATTTGGCACATTCTTAATTGTAAAGCAGAAGAAGGTTTTTCTTCAATGGATTGCACTAGGGCCAGTGATGGAATAGATAGATTACGATGTAGAATACTTTCTTTTCCATACACTAATTGGAAAGGAGAATTTCCTAGAGAGACCTTCTAAGTAACTATGTCAACCCATTAAGAAGAGAATAGAGATTTGTGCCAATTTACTTGATTTTGCTCAATTGTTATTTTGATTATTCTAATAAGGTTTTTGTCAGTAGACTATGCTAAGACATTTCCTTGAGGGTAATAATTTGCAGAATACTTGAGCTTAAAACCTCTTTTAAGAGCAAATTCAGTAATAGTATTTACCAAAAAATAATATGCATTATAAAACATAAGGGCATAAGGAAGACCAAACATGGTAACAATAAATTGATTGATAAATTAAATAATTTTAACTCATAATTGGCCACCTTTGGGTGTATTTATTCCACCCATTTGATGAAAATCTGTAGCAGTCAAGATGTATTTATGCTTCTTAGAAGAGTTAGGAACAATCTCACCTATTATGTCTAGTCCCCATTGTTCAAAAGGTTGTTCAATGTTAATTGGCTTGAAAGGTAAGTCTAGTTTCTTCTATCTTCTTTAAGCAGTTAAGAAAACTTTACATTTTCTGACATAGGCATGGGTGTGCTTGAATAGTGTTGGCTAGTAGTACCCAACATGGAGAATCATATGAGCAGCAATGTCTCCACCATACTATCTGCCAGTTTGTCCATCATGTAGCTCCTACAAGACCTTTTCTGCTTCATATTTTTCTAGACATCTTAGCAAAATAGAATCATAATTCCTCTTAAACAAGACATCATTTACTAGTTGATATCGATTATCTTTAAATTTGAGAGCTCTTTTCTTTTTGTAATTGGGTTCCAATGGAGCATAAACATTTTTTGAATATAAATCGACATATTGAGATTCAGGGTCGATAAGACATACCTCTTTGATTTGAACATTATTACTTGAATCTTAATCAATTGAAATGTCATAAACTCCAGTAATCAATCTTCCAAAACCTTGACCCCTTACTATTTTAGCTGGTTTGATGTCTAGGTCATATTCTTGCAGGGTAGTAACCCAATTTTCCATTTTCTCTCGTAATTCTCTCTATAAGAAATTGTCTAACTGTGAGGAAATGATCAATTACTTTTATATGTGCTTTCAAGAGGAAAGTTCTGAAATCATTTATGGAATTAGACACCGCAAAGGCTTGCTTCGCAACCTTTGAATAATTTAACTCAACTCCCTATAAATTGGAACTAAAGAAGGAAATTGGAGCTTCAATTTGTTGTTCATTAGGTTGATTCAAAATTGCTACATAGGATTGTTCAAAAGAAAAAGTATAAATAATGAATTGTTTGGAAAAATTAAGGGTTCATAATGAAGGGCCATCAATGATTTCCTATTTTATTGATTGAATTTTTTTTTTTTTTCGATCAATCCCCATTTGAAAATTGGCTTCTTCTTGATCATAGCTTGTAAGGGAAGTACAGTTTGAGAGAAGTCTGTGAAAAATATTTTAACAGAATTAATCTGCCCAAGGAAGGATTGCATCGATTTGTTTTTTGTTTGGTAAGGGGATTTTAGATATTGCCTTGATTCCATCTGAATCTATGCAGAATCGTTCTTTAGACACAATAAAGCCTAGAAGTTTTCCTTCGTTAAGAGCAAAAATTGACATTTTAGGATTTAAGCAGATTCCAAATTTTCTACATCTTTCAAATATTTGCTTTAAATCATGTAAATGATTATTTATTTGTTTAGAATAAATTGTAATGTCATCTAAATACACTACAACTGTCTTATTGATCAAAACTATGAAATAAATATCCATAGCTCTTTGGAAAGTAGCTCCAACATTAATCAGTCTTAAAGGCATCTTTTGATAAGCATAAGTCCCCCACTTAGTCTTAAATGTGGTTTTTAGTCTCTCATCTAGATATATAATAATATGATTGTAACTTGAAAAATCATCTAGGAAAGACATTAGCTCAAAATCAGAAACAAATTGTAATATTTGCTCCATTGGTGGTAAAGGACAATTATCTTTTTCATAGGCTTTGTTTAAATTTCTAAAATCTATACAAATACGAATATATCCATTCTTCTTTCTAACTAGCACAAGGTTTTAGACCCACTTGGAATTTCTTGCTAGAAAAATGATTTTAGCTTTGAGGAGCTTATTCAGTTCAATTTTAATCTGAGCCTCGAAGTTAGGGTGAACCTTCCTGAGCTTTTGCTAAATTTGCTTGACATTTGGTAGCATAGGAAAGGTGTGTTGAATGATGGGTGTGTCATATGTTTTAAGATCATCATAATTCCATGAAGATATATCCTTGTCCCTTTTCAACAAATGAATGAAAGAAAACCTTTCATCTAGTCAAATTCGAAGGCCTACATTGATGTTTTGAGGCTTATGATCAGATCCTAATTTAACCAATTCAAATCTCAGAGTCAAACTTTGAAGCTTGCAATTAGTTACCCCCTTGAACCTATCTTTTAGATCATATAAATATTCCAATTTCACTACACGTTTAGGTTAATTTTTCTTAGAATATTTATTCATCTTCTTGTCATCCTCATCTTCATCAATAATATGATCAGAGCAATACCCTTCAAATGTTAGAAAACGCAAGATGTCATTGTCATCATTAAACACACACCAATAAGTAATGTTGTCTGGAATGGAGGGGCAAAAAAATTAATTCAATAGAATATATTAGGAATAAAATCTTCAGGTGGAATGATTTTGGAAGTGATGTTTTCCAGGAGGTCAACACTAGAATTGTTTACTCTTAGTATAGGATCTACGTTGAATGTAGTGAAATGAGAAATAAGGCCTTGGATCAAAGATTGGTAATGCTTAAGGTGACTATAAAAACAATGGATGTTGTTTCTAACTTGTTTCATAATAATCTATGAGCCACCAAAAAATTTAAGATATTTGACATAAATACTAATGGCTTTCTGTAAGCCATGTACCAATGCTTCATATTCATTAACGTTATTGGTATAGTCAAATTCCAATCTGCAAGTGAGCATCACATTTTCTCCATAAGGATTAACCAATATGCAACCATCTCTTGCACCTTCATTGGATTTCAATCCATTAAAATAAAGAGTCCAAAATAAACTATCATGCTTACTTACAAGGTTTTATACAATATTCATACACTTGGAAGAATCTATTTGGGAGAAAATTTCAATTTGAGATGAAACAGAGTCAACTAGAAAGGGAGATTTTGGTGCTTGAAAATTGCTAAAGAAAGATTCAAAAGTGTAAGTTCCAAGAATATTGTTTGTAAATACTACTAGTTCGTTTTTCTCATCAAAATAAGTAACTGAATATTTCATTTTTCTTCCCTATCAACACGAATTTGATTCAGTTTTCCATTGTAGGGAAGCCACATGTGTGACTAATCAGTTGCAAAGTAACCATGTAGTTTTTCAAACTGGTCTATACTTAGAATAAGACCATAGAATTCAGGGATGTCTACAACTAATATATATGCTATTTTATAAACCTTTGAATTGTAAGCTAATCTTATTAAAACATAATTCATTTATACCAAAACTTTGACTTTTGTGTAATCTAATTGAACAATCTGAACAACATATTTTTGTGGTGAAATATTTAATTTAAGGCACACCTCATAAGGCATGACGTTTGATGATTCACCATAATCCACTAGACATATATGAACATTCTTGTTAAAAATAATAAAGGTCAATAAAAAGGGTGGACTATGGGGATTTGATCTATCTCCAATCAAAATGGTGTCTGGTGCATCAATTTTATATGAAGAGACATTAGGAGGTTTTCCTTTTCCTATTGAATCCTTTGAAGTGACAATAGTAGGTAATGGAGATGCAAGAACTACAGTCAATTATTTAAGTAAAATCTTATGTTGTTGTTTTAATTTATTAACCTCATAAAGAGAAATTTTGGCTTTGACCCTTTTCATGTCTTCCACAATATTATATTCCACACTATCCCATATTATCATATCCTTGGATGAAGAAGGAGATTAAGAAGTAGTTGGAAGAGCATCTGAAGGAGTAGAAGACATCTTAATTACACCTTTTTCCTTATTAGGAGGAGTAGGGGACTTCTATTTCTGATTTGCTACAGATGGATCAATAAGTCCCTTACTTCTAGTACTCACTAGTAGTGCCTCTTCTTCTTCTTCATTTTCTGAAGTGGTTAGGATTAAATCCCATAAACCATGAGATTTTACTAATTCTTCTTCTTTGGAATCTTTAGCAGATAAGGCTAATTCTTCCTCTTCATCATCTTGATCAGATTCGACATTTGATATAATGGTAGGTGGTTGTGACTATGATGGTTGATTCCTTTTGAAAGGCTGAAATGGTTTTTTGGAGGATTCAACTATTTTCTATTTAATCTCTACCTTTTCATTAGGAATTGTGTTCAAAAACTTTTGTAATCATTCAAAATCAAAAGCATATTTGGGGGCTTTCTCCTTGGATTCTGATCCAAGAGGATCTTGTCAGTCTAGCATGAGCAGAGTCTTCAGTTGTTCAAAGTCGAAATGGTCTTCATTGATCATTGGTGAATGAGATCTTGAACTTTATCAACTTCGCCAATATTTGTCGTCAGCATTCAGTGTTCGGTATCTTCAACTTCGACAATAATGTTATGGTTGTCTAGTGTTGGTTTTCATGGTGATATGGTTTTGTACCTAGTTGTCGACATGTGATTGTCATCAGTTCCACCAGGATTTGGTCATTGAAAAAGGTTTGTTGTCATGTGATGTTGACAATGTTGCTTAGTGACGAAGAAGTGTGTGTGTGGGTTTATTACCAAAAATCAAGTGACGTGAAAATACACTTAACACATTGACTTGACCTAATTCTAAACGATAACCTACACCTTTCACCCAACAAATAACCTAATGCATTAAATATTATGTTACAAACCCTCTCGAGTCATTACAATGTAAATGAAATACATTACAAATGAAAACATTATAAGAAAAACCCACAATCCCTAACCGCAGTAGTTATCTGTGTCCGAACTGCGGGCATGTGAGTGTTCACCTCACGGAGTTTACATCTAACCATAAAAAATTATGGAGCTGCAGGTATGTAAAAATGTGAATAGGCATGAGTGAAACTACGCAGGTAAGAAAGACCACCAGGCAAATAATAGTCGCGACATTAGAAACGCAGTTAGTCTAATCGTGGAAACAATTGTCACATGCAAGACTAGAAAACCGTGCCAGTAGCGAGAACCGTCGGGCCTAACATGCAATCGTGGCCTTTTGTGGCTAGACCACAGCCTATTCACATGGGCGGTCAACCAACTTCGGGCAGCTAGCTAACCACCAGCTAATTATGTTTATCCAAAGTTTTATTTTGGGTTTGTATTTGTTGTTTTTAGTGTAAAACTAATGCAACCACCATGTGACTAGGCCTAAGGTGTCCCTAGTGGATTAGACCAAAACATAAAATGGTTAGTGCTTAAACCAGATGTTATGTTTATTCATGGGATCTTGAAAAGAACTTGAAACCCTATAAATTCACCATTTTCTTCATGAAGAAGGCATTAGTGGTTTTGAAGTTTTGTGTGCGAATTCTGGAAGTTATAGGCAGATTATGTTTTCAGTGTAACAAGAGCATCTAGAGTTAGAATTGGGAACTATGACATGCTTTGGAAGGCTATTTCAGAGAGCTTTCTTCTGACAGTGACCATAAGTGCTTGTGTGCACAATCAGTGTAGTCAATTTTGTGTGTAATTGACCTCAGCGAATTCAATCCTAATAAAGCAGACACCCATCTTGAAAGTGAACCCGGAGATGTAGTCCATTAGGGATGAACTTTGTAATCAATCTTTCTTTCTGGTATCACCATGTTTTCTCTTCTTTTCACTTCTCTTTGCATCTTACTTGTGTTTCAATTCTGTCATAAAGTTATTCTTTTCAATCAATTCTCACGATTCAAGCACTTTAAGCTAACATTGAATTCACTTTTGGCATTGGTCAATTGTACTTCAGTTTAATGTATGATCATTTTAGATCAGATCCATGAAAGTAACTTTTCTAGTTTCATTTCTTTCATCGAGATTTGTTTTCTTCTCTAGACCAAGGATTCTCTTTTCCACAGATAGAGCTTCTTTCACGTTATCAAGCAATATTATTTTATTGGTTCTATCTACGAACATAAAAATATTTAAAGAAAGAGAATAGATATACCATTCAATATGTACATCGGTACCTAGTTTAGAAGTGTCTAGGATTTTATTCAGAAATTTGTTAAATCTCAAATTAAAATCTTTAATTCTCTCATTTGGATTGGGGTTAAGATTTAATAAGTCATTAATCAAAGTGGCAGTTGTTCGATCATCACTAAATTTTAACAAAAACTTCTCTTCGAACATATCCCAATTTGTTATTGATCGAGTAGGAAGAGAAGAGTACCAGGATCTTTCATATCCTTCAAATGTCTAGGTAAAAAGTATAACAACACATTCTTCTTTTGTGGCTCCATTCATATTGATGGCTAACATTAAATTGTGAAGATTTTCCTCTACAGGGAGGCCATCATCAATATTAAACTTAGGAAGCCACCTCTTTGGCTATTTTGGAAGAGGGTGTAATGGTGGAGCCATTTGTATTTCCCCAGGGTTATTGCATGGTCTTTGGGAAGTCATGGGAGTACTAGGAGCAGAGAAAGTACAAGAAGATGTGGGAGATGGTGGAGATTGAGCCAATGTAGAGGTCTCTCATGTAGTTCTACTCATTATAGTTGCACCAAATTAATGTGTTTGAGTAATGTGAGTGGATGGGATGAGAGGTTGATAGGAAGAAGGTAAAGAGGTAGAGGAAGAAGTAGGACCAAGAGAAGGAGTAAGAGGGTAGATGATGATGTAATCTCACTAGTAGAAGAATAAATTTATGGGGCACTTTTCTTTCTTCGATGAGTGGTTAATGGGAATTCAAAAGGTTTAAATCAATGTTTTTCATTCTGGGATCTAGTTAATACACTAGAAGGCTGTAAGGATGAGGATAAATTCCTTTGGATATATCAATTTTGACATATTTATCTCCAGAAATAAAAATTTCTTCCAATTTTTGGATCAAAGTCTGAACTGAAGGAGGCTCGGTAGGTATTTGACAAGAACTTTGGCCAATTGACTTTGGAAGTGTGCTAGGAGTTTTTGTGGCTATTTTAACAACTTCAAATCTTGGGTTAGGAGAATTGTAATGTGATTGAGAGGTTGATGGTGATTTTAAGAGAGACTGAATCTTGCAATGACCTTTTAGTTTAAGAGTGGATCTTCTTACCATTCATCGTCTGAAGGCCCTCCTTCTAGTGCAAAAAATGTTGAAGGTTCAAAACTCTCTACTTCAATATCAGAGAAAACCACGTGGTCGGGAACTTAAGGTGACTCCTTTTCTATTTGGAATGGTGGCTCTGATTGGGACTACAAGACCCGTTTCGCTTAATAAAAGGTATAAAAATGGATGAGATATACAACTGTGGGGCTAATGATGTTAATAGAACTAAGAAATAATAATAAAGACTTAAAATATCTATCTCAGGAAGCTTTCTCTATATATGCGACTTTAGAAAGATTTCACATTTAACATCACAATATAGATCATCAAGTCCTTTATGAGGTTAAAATGAATGAAGATAACTAATTTAATTAAATAGTTAATTAAATTATTTCATAAAACTCATTGTAGATATAATATATCGTGATTCATGCATATACTTAAAAATTTTTAATCAAACATATCAATAGTGATAACTACTTAATTTCTTGCAAGAACATATATGATAAACACAATTAGAATAACCATTCAATCTCATAAACATAGTATTGATACACAGATAGTAGTACCCTATATATGTTGATTGTCCTCATAAGTAAAACAGTAATGGTTCTTCTTTCTATTAAGATCATTTCAAGTTACAATAGTGCAAGCCAGAATATTTCTTGCCAAAATTCAGAGTTCTTTCTTCATAGAAGTGAAAGGGATTTATATTTTCTAATGACAATACAAATATAGAAAAATACCATAAAATACTGGAGTGGTTTCAAAAGACCACACTTAAAATAAAATAAAAAGAAAATAATAGATTGTAGTTGTAACGACTTGACTATTACTAAGATGAATGCTAATCTCTCATATGTTGCCAAAGTTTACATATATCTATCATTGGCTTTAATTTAGGTGGATGATGAAGTTATATGCACGTTCATGCAATGAATAATGCATCACTGAGTGTTAGAAGCAGATGGGTGGTCATGTTGGAGAGGCACCTTAGCATTAGCCACCAACTATGTGGTTTATATAAGAAATGCCAATGGCGTTCCAGGTCAAGCTTTGACATATTCTTCATTTTGTCACCCTTCTTTATCGATGATTCCTGCCATGTTTTGGTTAAAAATTTCACATCAAGAATATTACCCTTAGGGCAGTCTGAAATGAGGTTGGCCTGTAATAAATGTCATTAATTGATTCTATGAGATTGTTTGAAATATCCTTGGCACTGAAGATTTTCATTTCTACATGCTTGAGTTTTATTTCCCACTCGTGGAAAACAATCTCTTTCTATGATTCTTCAATTTGAGGGAGATCAGTTGATCTCCCCTCTGTACTATCTTTCCAGGCTATATAGTCTAAAATATTCTCCTCAACTTCCCTATAGTACGCCCTCAGATAGGACAATTGATGCACTAATGAATCGCTTGATTTTCATAAGTCACAGATTGTGGCTAATTTAGTACAGAAAACAACATGTTGTTGAGCAAGCATATTTCTTAGTTCTCCTGCTTCCTTCTTGAATTTAGCTATCTTGGGATTCACCTTTAATTACTCTATATTTTTTTGAAGTTCCTAGATCTAAGTATCCCTACACTTCAGATTAGATTCATGTTGAATCTTTAGGTCATTGAAGCTCTCTTGTAGTTCTGCAAGCTATGCTTGCCACTATTGAGCAATTACATTCTTTTCATTCTCAAAACCATGCTCTGGCTATTTAATCCTTTCATATTTCTCCCTTAGGAGTTGTTGTACTTTAAAGGTTTTATCAATAGTAGCATGGGCATATGCTCCTTAAAATTGTGAAAGCCTTTTGAGATCCTCAGTAGGAGTAGCTTGAGCATGTTTCCAAATTAATTCAGAGGGAGAATTACCAAGGACTAGATCCTGGGTCTATTCAATTCGCTTTCTTTTTCTTCATCTGTTAACCATGGATTTATGTTTTGGACTCTAAAACACATTGAGAGGAGGAATTTCCTCAATTTTCAAAACAACCTCAGAGGTCGGGAATACCTGGATATCTTATAAATCATTAGTGTCTAGGGATTTATTAGAAGCCTTAATAGAAAGCGAGGTCTTCCATGTAACTTCGGGGGTATGTGTAATCTTCATTTGGAATGCAGTCTTCATATTTTTAGGATCTGTTTCTTTAGTGAAATGTTACAATATTGCATCTAGATTTTTGTCTGTTAAAGTTTCTTCTACCTAAGAAGAAGAAGAAGTGCATGTATCTTTTATCTAAGATACATTTGGGAACTATGTTATACTAGCTCAAGCTCTATCATGCTATATATTTTGTTGATGAAGCATCAATAAATAAATAGGCAAGTGAGATGTCCTTTTATTCTTGTATTGTTTAAACCGAATCAATTCCTCAGGAGTTAATTGTGCCGCTCCTAGTTTCTCAACATCTGAACAGATGGAAAAAAATTCAATTAGATCATCAAATTTGTCTGGCTCATTCGTGAATTTCCTAAGCTTCACTTGTACAATGAAATTCTTGGTCTTATCATTATGATCATATTATCTATTGGGAATAGTTGGGAAATATAAACGTTGAATTTCTTCAATCTCAGGAGTAGCATGCCTAAAATTGTGAAGAGTATAGACACCACATTAAATAAGAAAGGTAGGCCAGATTGTCTTTTTATATCTTTCATAACCTTCGAAAGGACATTCCCTAACATTTGGTAGGCTATTTCTCGGGCTAGGAGTTTATTAGGATTCCCAGAGTATGTTATGGTAGATATGGACAGGCGTAGGGTCTTCTATTGTCCATTTCCATCCCATAGGTGTAAAATCAGAGGTAAAACAAATATCATCCATTATATAGGCACTCATATAGAAAGGGGGAACAATGTTCTCAGAAAAAGTGTGTTTTTTCCTATAATTCAAGATTTGGGTGCTTATATTATCAGATAGTATAGTTCCCCAATCCATCATATATCCATCTGAGGCAGCATCAATTAAAGGTACCCACTGGTATGAGAATTTTATAAAATTATATATTACGGAGCAATGGAACACATAAAATATTGCAGAAATATAAACACAGAGAATGCATAAAACAAGAGAGACACAGATATATGTGGTTCACCCAGTTTGGGCTACGTCCACCCCGAACAGCCAGTCCTTCCTTTCTATTATCCAACAAAATGAAGAGACATAACCTATAGCATATCCACTATACTATCCTCTATTTTCTCTCACAGTCTCACCTCTATATTTCTCTCTCACAGACATATTACACAGACTCAATACAATGCCCTCATATGAAGAGAGGGGTTGCCTTCTAGGGCAAAAAACCCTAAACTAAACATAAGTTCTACCGTCAGATCATCTGCCTAATGAATGGCCCAGATTGACTAGAAATTACTATACTTTTACAAGGGAATTTTACATCTGTTTTTAGCTTCGGGGGAACTACCCCCGAGCCCCCGTCGGGGGACCGCTGGCCCCCGGACCCCCCAACCGAGGGGGATCGGCCCCCCCGAACCCCCACGGGCGGGACAAGTCCCCTCCGCACCCCCCGGCATGGAGGGGTGCACAAAAATTCCTGGGGTATACATCCGGCTGAAACAAAGACCTCTGAACAATCATGCTCCACAGACAACAGAGAATTTCAGAGTATTAGGGTAACCAAAACTTCTACACATGATAGTAGTTATATAACAGAATGGTCTGACAATGGAAGAAATAGCATACACACCCTTATCCTCACACTTGTGTTTGTTGGGATCCCTTCTCCATCCTTTTATGACCTCTAACTGATATTCATTTTCTTTCATGAATTTCTATAGAAATTTCTTGTTGTATTTTTTCTAGGGTGGCGGTAACTGATACACCTTACTCAAATCACTGTTGGTGAATGACCCAATAATTGTGCTCCTCTTAGTCATGAAATTCCTTTATATAATATTCAAATGGTTGATAACCCATTTAATCATGTGTGTATAGGGAAGGATGTTGGGTTAGGCTATACTCCTATGTAGGAATGAATTGGAAACACCACTATAAGTATTTTTAGAAATAGGGGCAGAATCCTCAGCTGTAACTATTTTCTCTATCACCCTGGGTTCTCCATCTTAAAAGAGCTTATAAATGGCTTCCCAAGAAGAGCTTCTAGCATCAAGAGTGAAAGTTGTGTCTAAGAATATTTCAGGCATTTCGGTAGCTTCAGGTGGAGGAGTGACTCATTGTTGTTTAACGATGGATTTCTTCTTGGGTTTAGTTGCCCTAGACATTTCTGTTGAGCTTTTCTTATTGGGACTGGATTGCAAACGAAAACAGAGTAATAAGTGGAAACTTCCTTAACTAAAGAATTCCTTAGAGTGAATAACCTATTTCATATCAATTTATATCTTTTATGAGAAAAATCTAGTGATATCGCATCGCAGTAATGAGATCATAGATAACTTTGAAATCTTAAATTCGTTACATTTAGCCATTACATGATAAAATGTGGATTCACATGGGCTTTCATGCATGTTAGCATATCAGAGGATTATATCGGAAAAATATTATGGTTGTATCATTGAAACATGTGACATTCTAATTTTCTGAGAGGCTTTAATTATTATAATGTAATAGTTGAAAAATATAAGTGGGAAGGGATATCGAAGGTCTTGTATCAGAGATTTGATATGAAGGGTTGGAAAGGGTAATAGCTGATTGGAAGTTCTAATATGAAAGTTTCGATATGGATAGGCAGAGTTTATTAGAGATCAGAAGATTGGGAATATCGAAAGATTGGCTATATGAGGATATTGGAGTATGAGAGATGTCATATATCGGAGGATGAGTGGAAAGAGATATCAGAGAATCAGGAAATCAGGATATCAGAGTATTTAGAGTGATGCTCACATTGAAAACTCTGATGCTTAGAAGATCTAAAAATGCTACGTGGAAATCATATGGATTCAGACCTTTATTATTATATTCATAAAGAAGCGTTTTATTACTTTTAGACTTAAAATGTTTGAAAATTTTAATCAAAGCAAGGTTTTATCGCAACTTATCCTATGGGGACATGTTACAATATTTAAAATATTCTGATAAATTTCTTTCGATAATATATTTTAAACAAAAGGCAATGGTTACCGTATTTGTGAATATGTCTTATGGGCTTTCATGCAGGAGCATCTAGCTCAACAATTTCATTGTATTTGAGTAGATGTAGGGGGTCTTGTGTTTTCAAGGAAGTTGGCTTCCTGAGTATTAAATTAATGTAATTTTAATGTGTTTAAGTAATTTTATGAGAGATATTAAGAATGTGATTTAATTAAGTATTGTGAGGCATATCTTTAAATGTTCTCGAATGTTGGAGAACATGAGAGATTTAGGCTAGTTAAGATTCCATAAGGATTGAGAGATTTGGAAATAAATTGTAAATCTTAGATTAGGAATTGGTTTCATGATTTTGTGGAACTAGAGAGGATCCTTAGGGATTAGTTGAGTCAAAAGTGGACTTAGAGGATATTCAAGATTTACTTCAAAAGATTAAGGATCTAAATTGAAATGGGTTACAAAACCTTTTGTATAAATGTAAGCCTAAAAGGCATAGAGAGAGTTAGTTAGTTAGAGAGTTAATGAGTTAGGGAATTAGAGCTTAGAGATTAGATAGGTTTTGATTGTAAGCCTACGGGTAGGAAAGGAAAAGGCCATTGATTATAAAATTAGGCCAAAGAGAGAGAGAGACTCATTATGTAATTATTTGTTTATATATATACAAAGACTTTAATTTTGAATTATGCAAGTGTGGATTGAGTAATCGAATGATAAATTGTGTGTGAATAGAAGTAATTATGCATAACATAGGTTTGTAGGTGTGTAGAATTAGAGAAGAAGTGCAGAGAAGAGTGTTACGGGTTTACACACAGTCAGTATTAGAGAAAGCCTTTAATGTTACAGTGAAAGTATAACTACAAGGTTTCCTAAAAACCTAAGGATTTACGAAGGAAGTGAAAGGGCGCAAAGAAATGAGAATAATTGAATACCATAAGGCGAGAACAAATACACAGTTAGAAATCCAAATGGGCTATTAAAAAGTAGAAACAAAAGAACACAGGAACCATTGGATCATTTAGATCAATGGAAGAGATTGTGTGAGGTAGACGGCTAAGATAAAGTCGCGCAAAATAAAGTCAAGAAGATGATTGGGGGAGATTAAAACCATGTGTTAGCTAAATAGTGGCACGATCTTCGCAAGGGGTAAGCAATATCTCATGTGCCCTAAAAGTTATAAATGGTATTCTAAAATTCACACAATTAGCCTTAGCGGGTGACACATAGCACGAGAAAACTACTTTTCTTGCTCGCTCTTAACTTGTTATGCATCATGCAAGATTTTGCGTGAGATTGCACAATATCCATTGGATATGAAGGAATGAGATCAATGACGGAGATTTAATGCACTAAAGAGAGCATCGATATATGTGCAAAGGTTTGTGGAATGGTGGAAAGGTAAGGTTTAAGTGTGGGTTATGAAATATTTCTATTATACGGAAATTATAACAGAAATAAGTGGGATTAATGTATTATGGTTTAAGTTGAGTTTTAACTAAAGTCTAAAATCCATAGTATGGTTAATCTTCCCAGGTAATAATAATTAACAGAAGATTATGAAGGGTTGTATAAGGTTCCACTCAAAGGTTTATTAAATTTAAGACTTGGGATAGTGACATGAAATGTTTCCGGATAGATTTTATTGAAGGAGTGTTAAACCTTGGTTTAAGAAGGTTTTACTAGGTAGGAATATTAAAATTCATGAGACATAGTGTGACATGCAATTTTATTTGCATAATGTGGGTAGATGTGGCTTAGGCTGCATCATTTGCTATTAAAGCTGAATAAGGAAATTATGTGCGTAAAAATTCTTTGAGGAATTTTAGAATAGAGTTATGTTTTGAAGGTATTTGAATGGAGATCAGGTTTTAAATCTAACAAATAGTAGGCACATAGAGATAAAGTTTAGAAGAATTTGCAGATGAAAAGAAACAAAAAAATCCATTCAAAGTGATGGTGAATGGTAGAACAAGATCATGCAGAGGTCTTGAAGGTAGTAGTAGAAGAAGATGAGAAGATTGCAACAACCTAGAGCAAGGAGTGCTCAATTGGTTCCAGAGGAGAGAACCAGAAAGATGCCAAAAAGACTGAGCTCAAAGGAGAGAAGCTTAGTGAGGTATCATGTAGCAAGGAGGAATTTTTACTACAGAGGTTTTGTTGCAGCTCACAGAAAGAGCATAAAGGAAATTCCACAAAGGATGTGGGTAGAATTGGTAAGGGATGAAGAAAGCTGGTAATAATTTCTTAGTGAAAGAAAAGGTGGCTAGAACCTAGTGTTTCATTTGTGATTGAAATACAAGAGGACAATTGTGTTCTCAAAAGGTGTAGATGATTTGAATCCTAGAAGGAGCAGAGAGGAGTGCTCAAAGAGGTTCGAGAGAATAGAGAACCAAGTGCTTGCCAAAAGACCAAGTACAGAAGAAAGCTCGGTGAGGTAAGTGATAGCAGGGAGGACTTGCTATTGAAGAGGCTTTAGTACAATTCATAGTAAGTGAGTGAGGAACTCATGAAGATAGAGCAGGAGAAAACGACTACTAATAGTCATAACAGAGATAACAAAGGTTCTAAGGAAGACCATAGTAGAAGAAAGGTGAAGAAAGAGGATGCCAAGGCAAATGGCATACAAAGACAATTAAGTGAAGAAGAATATGAGAGGGAGAAAGTTGAGATCACAGTTCATCTTGAATTATTGATGGAGATGTTGTAGATGAATAAAGAAGGCCAGAAGCATGGTTATTTCATAAGGAAGAAAGTATAGTGGCAGAGGCTACAAGGGAAGAGAAATCGACAAGAGAATATGCAGTTAGCAGAGGAGCTTAAGAAGCTTGAATAGGTAATGAGTGTTCAATTGAAATCTGAAGAACTCACAAAAGCTGAGTTGAGAATGCCCGTTTCCATTTGTGAAGCAGAAAAAGGTGAAGTTTTGGGTGAAGATGAAGACTGCAGATCTGTGAAAGATCTTATGAACCATTGTGTGAATTCGAGACAACAAGAAGATTACTTTACTGAAGAAGGAATTATTGATGATTTTCTGAACTATTGGACAAATTCAGATCAGCAGGAGGATGTAAAACCTTGTATTTTTTAATATAATAATTTTGATGTGATTACAAGTTTTGCAGAAGATGAGCAATCTTTTGAAGTTATAAAAAGTAAGGAAGAGTATCTTTCAGAAGATAAATACTCGGAAGTAAAGAAGGACGGAGAAAGTCATTTGAATGAGAAAAGCAATGAATTATTGCAGCATAAAGAATTTAGTAATCCATTGATGTTTGAAGTTATTACAACACAGGAACAATTTCGTGTCAAAGAAGTTGAAGTTATTCAGTGTGAAGAGTTGACATGTGAAGCAACAGTTGAGACTGTTGAACCTTGCCATTTTGAAATTGATAATTTGTTTACAAATGAAGGAATTATAAGTGATGATGAAGTACTTATGTAGTGTCAAAGAGAAATTGAATTGCTAGAATATTTTTTGGAAAACTCAGAGTATTACAGTGTGATTACAGAGGAAGGAGTTCACTATAGTGCATAAGAGAAGAAAGACATCATTGAAGCAAATAGTGTGGAAGAGAGACTTGCTGACAATTTCGAGAGTCCTTTGGAGAATTCTTTAAAGAGGTGGAATCAACATACTGATGTGTTGATAGAGAGGGAAAAATCAGAGCAGCATACTAAAATGTTGCCAGAAGGAAAAGAGGCATGAGGCCTTATGTTTTTAACTTTAATAATTGTTTTATGAGTGTAGGCTTTGTTCAAGATGCTGGAGAAAAAATGGCACATATGAGCAACCAATTAAAGATGGAAGAGGAAGGAAAATATGTTGTAATTGATGAAAAACATAGTGATGTACTTGGGAGGAATCAAGTACAAGGGGAATTGGCGGATTGTTTATTTTTTGAAAGTAAATTTACAGATATTTAGCAGAGATGTTTGGAAAGTCACAAGAAGGTAACGATGAAAGGGTGGTAGTAAGAATCTAACAACTTCAAAGAGAAGATAATGAATAGCAGTTTGAAGATGAGTGGACAAAGTATAGCAACAAATGGCAGAGTATGTACCAGCCCAAGGATGTATTAGAGATATATATTGAAGAATTATGGCAATTAATGATGAAGCAATCCATATGGAGGAGATTGTTATCAACAGGAAGAATGATCAATCAGAATTTGAAACTAATTGACAAGGAGAGGAAGATGAAACAAAAGACAACAAACATATAGCAACAACAAAGGAACAGAGCATTCAAACAACTACAAACTAAATTTTAGGGCCCTGGAGGTTCTCTATCAACATATGGGAACACATGATCTAGAGATCATGATTATTTTTACCTTGGGAGCCTGATGTAGGGGCATCTAACTCAATAATTTCATTGTATTTTACTAGACGTAAGGGGTCTTATCTTTTCAAGGAAGTTCATTTCCCGAGTATTAAATTAATGTAATTTTAATGTATTTAAGTAATTTTATGAGAGATATTAAGAATAGGATTTAATTAATTATTGTGAGGCATATTCATAAATTTTATCGAATGTTGGAGAACATGAGAGATTTAGGCTAGTTAAGATTCCACCGGGATTGAGAGATTTGGAAATAGATTGTAAATCTTAGATTAGGAATTGGTTTCATGATTTTGTCGATTTAGAGAGGATCCTTAAGGATTAGTTGAGTCAAAAGTGGATTTAGAGGATATTCAGGATTTAGTTCAAAAGATTAAGGATCTGAACTGGAATGGGTTACAGAACCTTTTGTATAAATGTAAGCCTAAAAGGCATAGAGAGAGTTAGTTAGTTAGAGAGTTAACGAGTTAGGGAATCAGAGCTCAGATATTAGATAAGGTTTGAATGTAAGCCTAGGGGTTAAAAGAAAATGCCAATGATTAGAAAATCAGGCCAGATAGAGAGAGAGACTCATTATGTAATTATTTGTTTATATATATACAAAGAATTTGATTCTGAATTGTGCAAGTGTGGATTGAGTAATCGAATGATAAATTGTGTGTGAATTAGAAGTAATTATGCATAACATAGGTTTGCATGTGTGCAAAATTAGAGGAGAGCAGAGAATAGTGTTACGGGTTTACACACAGTCAGTATTGGAGAAATCCTTTAATGTTGTAGTGAAGGTATAACTGTAAGGTTTCCTAAAATCCTAAGGATTTATGAAGGAAGTTTAAAGGAACAAAGAAATGAAATAACAGAGTTGAAGATTGTGATCAGAACAATTTAATATTGTAAGGCGAAATAAAATATAGAGGCGTAAATTCAAATGGGCTATTACACAGTAGAATGTCAAATGGGCTATTACACAGTCGAAAAAAAAGAACATAACAGTACACAGGAACCGTTGGATCAATCAGATAAACGGATGAGAATGTGTGAGGTAGACGGCTAAGATTAAGTCGTGCAAAATAAAGTCAAAAATATGAATGGCGGAGATTAAAACCACGTGTTAGCTGAATAGTGGCACGGTCTTCGCAAGGGTTAAGCAGTATCTTGCATTCCCTAAAAGTTGTAAGTGGTATTCTAAAATTTACATGATTAGCCTTAGCGAGTGACACATAGCATGAGAAAACTACTTTTCTCGCGTGATCTCAACTTGTTATGCATTGTGCAAGATTTCATGTGAGATTGTTCTATATCCATTGGATCTGAAGGAATAAGATCGACGGCGGAGATTTAATGCGCTAAAGAGAGCATCGATATATGTGCAAAGGTTTATGGAATGGTGCAAAGGTAAGGTTTAAGTGTGTGTTATGAAATATTTCTATTATATAGAGATTATAATAGAGATAAGTGAGATTATTGTATTATGGTTTAAGTTGAGTTTTAACTAAATTCTAAAATCCATGGTATGGTTAATATGTGCAGGTAATAATAATAAACCAAAGATTATGGAGGGTTGTATAAGGTTCTGCTCAAAGGCTTATTAAAGTTAAGACTTGCGATAGTGACATGAAATGTTTCTGCATAGAGTTTATTCAAGGAGACTTAAACCATGGTTTATGAAGGTTTTACTGGGCAGGAATATTAAAATTCCTGAGACATAGTGTGACATGCAATTGTATTTTCATAATGTGGGTAGATTCGGCTTTTGCTGCATCAAGCCTAAGCTCTGATATGAACGATCCGATAAGGGAAATTTCTCATTTAGTAAATTTTTTTCGAAAAATAAAATTAATATTGTCTTATTTTATTCAAATTAAGGGATTTTGTGCCACATCAAAATGGTCCCCATTATTTATTAGTTCTATTATTAACCTTAATGGGAGGGTTGTTGAGTAGTACAACAAGACTCTAGGAACTTAATTTGTCATCTAGTTCTAGGTACCTACCAAGGAGAAGTCAAAATACAAAGCATTGTCAAGAGATTTAGAAATACTTTATATATGTTTCAATCCTTTTCATTATTTCATGTGCTTTGGCGGAAAAATTATGAGAAACAAGTACAAAATATTGAATTTTAAATCCTGCATCTATATTTAATTAACTAGAAATAATACAAATACTCTTCTCAAAACAAAGTTGATAAGTCTTGTGTATCATTCAAAAAATTTAACAGTTCCAAATGGTGAAAACGTGAGGAAATCGAGGTTGAAGAGAATGATCACAAGGACCTCCTACAAATAACCCTTTTGCATCACCAAAATTGGCTATTATCTTGCACTTCCTAGAATAAATTAATGAGACTTAAAAGGGCACCAAACAATTGAAGTGGAAGAGGAGTACCCTCCATCAGGGTTGGGAAATATCTAAGAATCAAGAGACTCTAATAGAGCACCCTCAATAGAGGACATTGCAAGGGAGCTACAAAACATCAAGTTCCAAGGGTTTGCTAGAGGTCATGCCAACGAATGAGAAGAAACCTAATTAGAGGGAATGAGAAGGTGCTTTGCACTAAGATATTATACTTCCCATTCAAAATTTAAATAGAAATATTCCAACTACGAGATAATGACCTGAATTGATGGGGTAACTTAGAGCCTAAAATACACGTCACTCTGGAAAAAATACTTCAGAGTTATTTGAGGAGAGATTCAGGAAAAGGTACGTACCGACATATTATGAAGAAAAGTAGGTGGGAGCCTTCGATGCTTTGGTACAAGGAAATCACACAATAGAGGAATATGAGATTAGATTCATGGAATTGGTTGAAGTATGTCATCAATACTGATCAGCTCCAAGTGGATCGTTTCATTTATGGATTGAACCTTCAGATAAGGGAAATGGTGTATACGTGGAAACCATCCTCAATTGTAGAAGTTTTTGAACATGCTCGTTATGTTGAATAACACTTAGAATTAAAAGGAGGAAACAAAACCCTTTTTTCACAATAGTTAGGGTTTACGGGGAAGGCCCCTCATAGCATCACCTTGGGAGGAAGTTCAAGGCCACCACCATATGGAAACAAGGTGGTACCTAGAGCACCGACAATAGTGATTTTAATGGTTTCCAGTGTAGCTTCACCCACAACTTCGAGGACTTGTGCAAATCAAGGTCATATGTGAGGAGCCTCAAGTTGGGGTAGGGATCTCAAGGGAAGGAACTCTTTATAAAAAACCCCACAATATTCTATTTAGAGTCTACCTCATATCACTTGTTGGGGCTGTTGGGGACCTCATTACCAGCGTGATTGTCCTAAGTTACAAACTACTAACAACTGTAGATAAGGAAAAGCACCAATGGGGGAAGAAAATGCCACCATCAAATCTATGCAATAGTTGATAACTGACAAGGTTAACATCAATCTGTCATGGTGGAAACACCAGATATGATAAACAATGTAAAATTTAGATTTTTTTTTTTTTATTCTGATGCCACATATAGAGTCATTTTTCTAGTTGCATTAGAAAAATGTGGGTTGACAGCCTATGAGTATGATGACTTTAAATAAGTTTAAATTCCTTTTGGGATAAAACAAACAGTAAGACCTAGTGTTGACTAATTTCAGGTGAACCTCGGGGTGTGTATAAATATGTTGAAGGCATACCTCACAACATTGGGGAAGTATGATGTAATCATCAGAATGGACTCATAAGAAGCTCATTTAGATTTAGTAGATTGTTTCAAAAAGAAGGTGATTTATTTAGATGATAAAGGTAGGTCAATTAATATTTGTGGTATCTGTTAGATTCGGTCTTGGCAGTCCTCCATCAGAGATAAAAACTCTTTCTGCATTTCATTTTTAGGTGTCTCGCTTCATCCACTCAACTGCATTCCACTAGAGGAATGCCATAATCTGACGAAAGGGTCTCGTCAGTTCATTCACCTCATGTCTTGTACCTGCTGGCTTTGGTCTTTTCATCAAAGTTATTAAAATCCATGACAGTCAATGTTTGATTTTATAATGGACAAGACTCATTTCATTCATTAGGTCTAGGGTTCGCAAATTGTTGTTCTCAAAGTGCTTCAATTATACTTGCAGGTTAGAGGAAGGCTCAATAATTCGTTCAACTGATATTTCTGAGAAAGAAAAGATGAATTATGGAAAACTGAGAGAGGTTTTTGTCCAAACTAGGCCAAGGAAGAAAAACCTCCTTCACTTTTTACACAGGAATCATGGTTTTAGATAAATTTCAAAAATACAATTGCCTCGGGAGAATTGATGCACCTCTAAAGTGACCTTGGGAAAATAAAGTTTTCGCCTAGCTGGGTTAGCCAAATGACTTGTGTGATGAGTACAATGATAACTAGACACAATGATATTTCCAATGAGCTACCATGAGCTCAATTTGGAGTTGAGGAACACCTTCAAAAGTTGACTACAACGACACTGTGCCTTGAGGTAGCCTCATTTGGCACATTTTGGTCAGTCTTGGGAGATTTGATTTTTGACAAGGCAAATGAACTCCAAATTGAAACATTCTAGTGGGGTTGGAAAGCAGACTCAAATATATTTCGAAAACACTATCCTGCACCCAATTTGGACATCGAGAAAACCTCCAAACGGCTCCTGCAGAAAGGCGCGGTGCACAGAGGGAGCGCGGTGCACTGGGAGAAATTTCCCAGTGTAAATTTACACTGGCATGACGCACATGGGTGGTGCAGCGCACAGGGCTAAAAGGCCCGAATTTCATTGAATATTCCTCCAAATTGAAAATACTTCATTCTTCCAAGTAATTAAATCATCCCTAAGTGCCATTGCAAGAGTTTTTATCCTCCTTGATGGTGTGTAAATAGGTGAAAAGACAAACCCTAGTTTGCTGCACAGTGTACTGAAAAACTATCTAGGGTTTTAAAAAGTTTTCATTGTTTCTGTTTGCTCCCTGCAATCATTTTCACATTCCTCCACTACACTCGCCTCATTTCATATCCCTTACCCCTCTCTCATTCACATTCATCCTACCCCCCAATCCCCAAAATCCTAAACCCTAGCGACAAATTCCCATTTTTACCCTAAACCCTAATCCTCATTCCCCAAACCATATCACTCCCTTATAACCCCATAGTTAGCACAAAATCCATCATTCACAGTCCCACTCATCAATTCCATTCGTCAAATAGAAAACACCTATTATTGATATAAAATCTATTCATACTCATCATTGAACAACAAACAGTGGCAAATATGGAAACTGATTTAGCTTATGAAAGGGATGAGGAAATAGTGAGTGATTCCTCCCAAGAAATTCATGCACCGAGAAGACCACATAATGGAGGAAAACACATCTGAGAGGAGCCCACTACACTCACAGATCTATTGGCTTGTCCTCTTGTAGTAGCATGTTTCAAACATCAGTCAGACCGCTACTATGCCGGTATTCATCACATATCAAAGAGGCAGTAGACATTTGTTTGCAACAGAAAAGCGAGTGTTATCTCCACCCAGGGTGGAAGGGGCCTCGCTTCCGACATCGGCAACACAAGTACAAGACAAGGGCAAGAGGCCCATGCATGACAAGGGGCTATCAGGTGAACGAAAGGCTGACTTCATCCTCATTCATGATGATGATAAAAATGTGGAGAGCGCCAAACATAGGAGGACCATCCAAGAGAAGCAAACGAAGATCCAAGCCTTGTCTCTCAATTTGGAGAGGGCTAAGTGGATTATGAGGTATTTGGAGCAGAGGAACAAACAACTTGAGGACTAGCATGAGATCATGGAGCTGAAAAACATCTGTGAGAATCGCCAAGCTGCCCAACATAGGAGGATTGAGCTCACTCCATTAGAGCAAGAGATTAACAATGACCGAGAGTCTTGGCTCGAGCATATCAACATCCACCTTGAGAGACTATTAGAGAAGGCCAACAAGGAAAAAACCATATTGAGGTGGATGGTTTATCACTACAGGGCACGAAACATGAGTTCAAAGGCTCGGATAAGGAGTTTGAAGACGAAATTGAGCAGAGCGACAAAGAGGCAAAAAAGGAAAAAAGAGCAAGATCGGCTTCAAATCTTGGCTGAAGCCTTTGGGGCCTAGTATAAAACTTCCTAGGGAACCTCCAGCCCAAATTTCAAAAAATTTGGGGCAATTTTGGTCACGTGAAAAATTTTTGGGCACAACACAAGGTTTTTTTCCCTGTGCGTCGTGCCACTGGTGCGACGCTTAGGATTGGGAGCTCCAAATCAAGAATGGTTTGCATTTTTCAATTTAGCATGAAAACGTATGACTGCTGGTGCATGGAAAAGAAGTTTGGGCAAGTTTTGAGTCCCTAGGAGGTCAAACACACTCAAAAGATGACCTCTCTGCCCCTATTTTGACACATAGGAAGCAGTCTTGGGAGAATGAATTTTTGGAGGGGAAAATGAGCACCAAATTTAGAAATTCCACTTGGGTTGGAAAGTAGACAGGTAGGGATTTATAAAAATCACTCTTGGGAATATTTTGGACTTCAGAAAGTAGCTGAAAATCGCCTCCAAAGTGGCGTGATGCATAGAGTTTTGGGCGCGACGCACAAAGACACAAAGGCCAAAATTACTTCCGCTCCGCGACATTTCGATTCGCGATTTTCTCCAAGTGGGCCTGCTCGTTTACACTACATTTTTCTCTGCACCTAAGGAAAATTTTAAAAAGTATTTTCACTAAAGGTTGCCTTCTATCCAAGTGGCAAAGGAAGGCGAGCAGTCACCCAAACAGTTTGTCATTTTTGTAACGCTGCGCCTGTCACTAATGGTTGGCTTTCCATTTCCAGTTTGTAATGATTTGAAAAACTCCCCAACTTTGGGTCGTTCCATTTCCCAGTGACAAAGTCTATTTATTGTATGTAAAACCATTTGCAAATGGTTGGTTGTAATTTCTGGCAGACTGTGGGAGAGAAACTCAGCTACTCATTGTATATTTTGAAAGAGAATTAATGAAAGGCAGCGACTCTGGTTCATGAGATTCATGTGGTGCGAGTGTAGAAAATGTATTCTCTTTCTGTTTCATATGTATTTCGTTATGTTTCACAGTTCATTCATATTCATTTCCAGTGAAATTTTCTAAGTAAGATAATTTAGAATTCATGTTTATTGCTCTGCCTGTGGGAAAGTTTCACGTTCTGTGTTCTTCTTCTATTGAAAAGGATTCATGTATTTATGCCCTTTTCACCCTCCTAAACAATCTTACCATTTCACATTATTTCAAATTTAATTTCTAGACTTTCCGCGTGTCTTGCCTCACGAAGTAATCTGTGCCTTTATGTTAAATTCTCTGCTCATGCTATTCGTTGGTCCCATACATCCCAGAAACTCAGTCATTTATCAAAAATTTCCTCTTGTTTCCATATTTATTTACCTAGCCTAAAATCAATATTTCATTTTGAGTCATCTCAGACTTTATTGGGTATTTTTACTGAGTGTGACTCATAGAGAGCCCTCTCCTATTTTGGTAGGGCTAGCTACCAGACTGAGTGTGGTTTGTGGTTACCCTGAATTTTGCCTTCCTTCAGCCTAAGGCAGATTTAGGTGCTAACAGTATCAAGAGAAGAGTGTGCCTACAATTCATCTCCATGATGAAGGTAACAAGTTATCTCTGACAAGGTTGTAAACTATATGTGGTTGAGGCTATAAGTGACTAAAAAGGACCCTCCCTAGGTTAGAACCTAGTTTTGTTAGAATTAAAGGATGTTTTCTTGACTGAATTGCTTGGATGAGGGAGATTGACTTCACAACCGACCTAAAACACCATGTAGAACCAATCTCCAAGACACCCTATAAGATGACAACTCCAGAACTCTGTGAGTTGTAGATGCAGTCAAAGGAGCTTTTAGACTTGAGTTTTATTAGACCTAGTATTTCACCTTGGGATGCACCAGTGATTTTCATAGAAAATAAGGATGGCTCATTAAGGATATATATATATTATAGGAACTTGAATCGAGACATATAAAGAATAGGTGCTCAATACCTAGAAGAGATGACCTATTTGATCAGGTGAAGGGAGCAACACTTTTCTCAAAGAACAATCTGGATACCACCAATTGAAGATTAAAGAAGGTGGCATCTCAAAAAATGCATTTCGAACTCGGTTTGGGCACTACAAGTTCATAGTTGTACCATTTGGTTTGAACAATGCACCAACAATATTCACGAGTCTCATGAATGGTGTGTTCAAGAAGTATTTATACCAATTTGTGCAAGTCTTTCTAGATGATATTTTTGTGTATTCCAAGAATGAAAAGGAGCATGAAGAGAACCTAAGGGTTGTATTGACCCACTTAAAGGAAAATCAGTCGTATGGAAAATTTCCATAATGTTCATTCTTTTAGAAGAAAAATCATTATCTTGGGCACATGATTTTAGGAGAAGGAGTTTCGGTTGCCCTAGAAAAGGTAAAGGCCATAATGGATTGGCCAGTGCTGAAAAATGCTCATGAGGTGCCTCGCTTCATGGGGCCAGCAAGTTATTATCATAGATTTTTGGAAGGGTTTTCAAATATTGCAAAACCCATTGCGATATTACAGAAACATTGGGTTATGTATTAATGGAAATATGAATTTTACACAACATTCACCAAACTAAAGAGGTTACTAACTAGTGCACCAATCCTTCAAGTACCTGATATGGAAAAGGACTTCATTGTCTACATAGATGCTTCAAAGAAAGGATTGGGAGAAAAATTGATGCAAGAAGGAAGAGTAATAGCTTACACATCCAGAAATTTGCAGAAACGTGAACAGTTGTATCCTATTCATGACTTAGAATTAGTAGCAGTGATGTTAGCTTAAAACTATGGAGACACTACCTCATTGGGAGAAGCTTTGATTTAACAACTGACCACCAAAGCCTAAAGCACATCTTCACTTAGATGGATTTGAATGCTAGATAGAGGCAATGGAGTGAATTTATGAGTGATTATGATTTTGGGATCTCATACATTAAGGGAAAGGAGATTGTGGTGGTTGATGCACTAAGAAGGAGGTCACAGATCTTCTCCCTAGTGCCCTTGAGGGTTAATTAAAGGAAACATGTGTTGGAAAAACTCTTTGAAGATAGTTGGTATCTAAAGGTTATATTAGCACTCTAGAGTGGGAAGTATAGAACTAAAGTTTGAGGTTTATTCCATTGAAGCAGCTGGCCTATTGAGATTTCAAAGGAGAATGTACATCCTTAAGGAATGTAGTACAAGAAGAACCATCCTTGAAGAGTCACATAGAGCACTTTAGTGTGCACATCCTAGAGTGAAGAAGATGTATGAAGACATGAACAAACTCTTATTTTGGTTAGGCATGAAGCATGAAATAGTCCAGTTTATTGCCAAATGTCTTGAATGTCAACGAGTGAAGGTTGATCATCGCCATCCAACAGGACTCCTACAGTCACATGACATCCCTATGTCTAAATGGGAGGTCATGTATATGTATTTGTTTGTGTGTTTTCCACTCAATCCACAAAGGCACAATGCTATATTGGTTGTAGTTGATAAATTGACAAAAGTTCCCATTTCATCCCAGTGAGAGACACTTACGATGTCACTGATGTGGCATGAGTTTTTACACACGAATTTATTTGACTACAAGGGTTACTGACAAAGATCATTTCTGATAGAGACTCTCGCTTTACATCTAGGTTTTGGAAAAGTTTTCAGTCAACGTTGGGAACTCAATTAAACCTTAGCACTGCATATCATCAAGAAATAGACGGAAATTCTGAAAGAGTAAATCAAGTTATGGAAGACATGCTTAGAATGTATTTCATGGATAATCAAGCTCACTAGTAAATTCATTTACCATTGGTAGAGTTTTCTTATAACAAATGTTACCACAATTCAATGAGGATGCCTCCTTATCAAGAACTATATGGGAGGCCATGTGGGATGCCATTGAGTTGGGAAAAGTTGGAGGACCAAATAATAGTTGGGCCTAAATTGGTGCAAGAAATGGATGAACAAGTAAGAGAAATTTGAAAAAGGTTAAAGGAAGCACAAGATAGAAAAAAGAGTTATGTTGATGCACATAGGACTGATCGAAGTTATGAAGTAGGAGACCAAGTTTTTATTCATATCCAACCCAACAAAAGCACCATTTGGTTTGGGCAAGGGATGAAGCTATCACCTCGGTTTATAGGACCTTTTAGAATCAAGCAGAAGATTGGCCCAGTTTCCTATCACCTTGTACTGGCAACACATTTGCATAAAAATAATGATGTTTTTCATGTATCTATTTTACAACATTATGTTTATGATTAATCTCACAAACTAGATTTGAGGGAATTTCAAGTCTTGGACGTGGGAACCATAATGGTCGAACCACTATGCATATTAGATTCTAGGGTTCGACAGCTCAAATGTCCCATGGCGGACCACGGTAAGGTCTAGTGGGACAAGTATAACTCGAGATTTGCCACTTGGGAGGATGCAGAGACTACATCTCATGACTACCCATCACTTTTTGACTTTTTGTGATGCCCATTTTGACTTAGATAACTACTTATCCTAAATATCTAATTGTAGTTCCATGTTATTTTATTTATGAAAACTATATAATATTGATGCATTTTAGTTGGACAAATGAAACTAATTACATAAATCATTAGATATGTTAGTTATTGCTGATTAAAATATTTGATGTATGACTTATTTAATGTATGATTTACTTGATGTATGACTTACTTGGTTATGATTTATCTAGGGTGTGACTTATCAGAGTTATTGTTGTTTGATGTATGTCTTAATGGGATATGATTTATCTAATGTAAGATTTATTTCCAGTATGTTGTTTTGAAGTACAAAATTGACATGTGGATACTAGACCCAATAACATGATGATTAAGATCACTTATCTATATATATTTTATTGTTATACATATGCATGAGTGAGAAGTAGCCTACAAATTGGAAAGAACTATATATACCAAGATATACTCTTCTGATGGGGGAATGTTGAGACATATAATGAGGAATGGTATGATGTACATTTTTCTATTACATTTTGTATGTACTTGATATGCACTATTATGACATGGGTAAAGTGTAAATGGCAGGTGACAAGATTACCTGACTGGATTATTTGATGACAAGTATCTAATCAATGTCGTAGTGTGGTCCATATTACGGTGTTGACCCTAGTTTTGAAGGGTGGAGGAATTTCCCACCGTGTAACCTCTAATCCTTGAATCATGGGATGGAAATGATGGAAAATCTCCCTTAGACTTGTGATGAAGATTTCTAGTTTCCTGTTGGGGATGTTATGTTGATATAGTTGATGCTTCAACCATATTGGTTTTATGAGTCCTTAGATCAATATAGTTAATGTCATAGTATATTGTAGCACATTAATGATAGGATGGGAGCAAAAATAGGTTAGGAAGGATAGTATGATATAGGTTAATTGGAGACTATTAACGGGAAGTGGTATCATTGCTTGACTAACTTAATTTGACTACTATATCATTCTCTATTTTGTTATGTGTTATTGTCAAATTTCTTTCAAACTCTTTGTGTCATTTTCACTCCAACTTCAGGATGAAATATTGTAAATGAGGCTCTACTTGATCCTGTCAGGCTAATTTTAATCAGTGTTTAATTAACCTACAGATATTAACTTACAACTATTAAGTAATATTGGTATAAAGTTGCACTTCTGAATCTGTAGTTTTATTTTACTAATATGAGTTTTATTATTTTATTCTCAAGATGCATTCTCAAATCTTTTTTTGGATAAGATATGGTCTTCTCCAATTTAGTTTTAAATTAAATATCTATTTTTCTATTCCCAAGGGGTCTTCTCAAATATACTTTTGGATAAGATATGGTATTCTCCAATTTACTTCTAAATTAAATGTCCATATTTCTACTCCCATTGTGTCTTCACAAATATACTTTTACATAAGACATGGTCTTTTCCAATTTACTTATAAACTAAATATACATAATATATTCCCAATATGTATTCTCAAATCTACTTTGGGTAACATATGGTAACAAAATTCAAGGATATTAAAATAAAGGGATGAGGGGGTAGTCATGACATTAATGATAGGTGGATGGGAGGAAGAAACATAAAAGGGAAGGAAGATGAGAGGAAAGGGGGGATATCATTGATTTTTGTTTAAGCATTTGAGGATTTTATTTTAGGGAGGAATGTGTGTTATATTATTTCCACGATTAGGGGCACGCATGAGGGGGTTAGAGGGGGGCACATGCCGCTATTTTGGGAGCTTTTAGTGGGGAGATAGCCCCCCTATATGAGGTGTGGGGAAATTCCTTGGGAAATTTTTTTGGACCCTATATTAGGTGGACAAACCTACCTATGGTTTTGTGCATGATAGTTTTCTACCCATGGTATTTTATAGATCTGGTCAAGGGAACTATGGTTATTTTCTAATTCAGGGTTGATGGATTGAGGTTTATGAATGTTTTGACATGTATACATATGTATTATAAAATTGAAAGGAACATAATAAACAATCAATCCAGTAGTCTTGGTTTTGGGATCTTGGGGAAAACCTCTGTGTATTTATTTTGTGTTTTTCACTATTGTATATTTTATATTTTTTAAGAATTTGTTTGCAAGAAATTTTAGGGTTAAAACCTACATTTTGTATCAGATTTATTTCAGCTTCAAAGGGGCACCTTTGCTGCTGATGGGTTTTTATCTGGCATGTTGTAGACCATGCTCAACTGGAGATCTACGAGATCGATTATTGCGGTGAAAGAAGATGGCGAGAAGCTAAAATATAGATATCGAGAAATTTAATGGTCAAATTTTTGAGTTGTGGAAACTCAAGATGGAGGATTTGCTGGTGGATAAGATCAGTGGATCATGGTAAATTCGAATACTAAACCAACGACAATGTCAAGAGAAGATTGGGCGAATTTGGATCGGAAGGAAAAGAAATCAATATGGTTGTGTATCTCAGATTTAGTATTGTCGAATGTATTAAGGGAAGCTACAATGAAGGATTAGTGGGTCAAGTTAGGGACTTTGTACCAATCTAAGTGTCAGGTGAACAAATTGTTCCTATGAAAAATGTTTTATAACCTGAGGCTAAAGGATGGAGACTTTGTGATAGAGCATTTAAACGCCTTTAATATTGTGGTAAGTCAGATGTTATCTGTTGATATAACAAATTTAGATGAAGATAAGTGCATCATTTTCTTATGTTCTTTACTAGATTCATGGGATAGTCTGGTTGTTTCAATAGGTAGCAATACCACTACCTTGAAGTTTGATCAAATAATCTCATCCTTTATGTTAAAGGAGATGAGATTGAAAAATATGGAGAGCCAGAAAGGATATGCATTGTCTGTACAAGGATGGTCCCAGAATAGAAATAAAAAAAGTCCTTGAGTGGCAGATATAAATATATAGGGAGATCTAAATTTGCAAGAAAACTTGTAAAGGTATGTTGGAAATGCAGAAAGGAACGAAACTAGAAAAAGGACAGTATATCTAAATCTCCTTAGAAGGAAAAGGGATCCGATGATGCTCCTTCCAGAAAGGCGAAAACCAACTCAGATGAAGGTGGGGATGTGAATTTGGATTCTTATTCAAATACAGATGTAAATAATTAGGCATGGTTGATTAATTAGGTTCATCATTTCACCACACTCCCCATAGGGAGTGATTCTGCGAGTATCAAAAATATGATGGTGGTGATGTCTTCTTAGGCGCTGACAGGAAGGCTAGAATCATTAGACATGGAAAAGTCAAGGTGAAGTTGGAAGGTAGAAGGATTCAAGTAATTCTAAGTGTTCTGCATATTCCTCCATTAGCCAGAAATCTGATTTCTGTAACCAAGATGGATTATGCAGGTGTAAAAATAATGTTCAAGAAAGATACTTGAACGATGATGTTAGGACCCCACATTGTCCCTTTTTGACCATATATTTTTCTATTATGTCATCCTTTTCCAACATATATTTAATGTTAATATTATTGATTTAACCCATTTGTTCCAAAGGTATACAATATTTCTTCTCATTACTATACGTTTAAATTATTTTACATATAATTATGTTACCTTCATAGTTACTCATTGAATCGGATAGTTGTTGAAGCAGTTTATCATTACAGTCCACGTTGCTGAAATATCCTAGAGATTGCAAGGTTATTCTTACAGTTCCTGAAACAGCCTGGAGACTGCAAAGTTACTTTTACAGATGCGGAAATAGTTAAGAACGATGCACAAATCTCGTTGCTGAAATAGTCGTGATTTGTATTCTAGATTTGACAACAACAGAAGAAGATCATCGAAGGATCTGCTACATTGGATGTAACAACCACAATCCAAAGTCAACATTACGATAACCATTGTAACAACATTTTGTTACTGGGAAAACTAATTTTCTATTTTTGAATATTGGGTTAAAGATAGGAGTTACAATGTAATCAATTGTAATAAATGTCTCCTCTTTAAAAAAGAGGAGACATCTACATTAAAGGGGGACAGATTACGGGAAAGGCTAGCTGAAGGAAAGGAACTAGAATCTTTTTCTAACATGACATATTGATGGATGAATAATAATATTCTAAGCATTTCTTTCTATTTCTCACTTCCTGGGGAATCTTCTAAGGAGGACAGGGCCCACCTTCATCACAAGATTCACCCATTACATTTCGGCAGTGTGTTAAGTGTGTCTTATTCATACCTTGTAAAAGTTTTGTTCATTGAATGTTACTTATGCATTATTGCTGAACTCTGTTTTTCCAATTAATTGTTGCATTACCTTCTGAGTTTTATTTATAGTTAATCCACATGTACTTTATTGGAAATTAAGTTTACAGAGTGCGTTGGCAAGTAAAGTAATCAGAAACAGGTGTTGAAGATTCTTGCTTGTGGAATAGGGTCTTGTTCTCTGTTACAACATAGTCGGTGTTTTTCTTTGCAGATTCATTCTTTTATTAGACTGCTCTTTTTAATGAAATTAAGCATTCTTTCAAAACTTTCTGCAATATTTTTTTTTGCTATAACTCAGAGTAGAGCTTCAATTTTCTTAGAGCATGGTATGACTAGTATACTTATTATTACAACTTAAACTGCCCTTGGGATTGAGCACAAATAGTGTGTAATTACCTTTGAAATAAACAAACTTCCTTGGGTTAACAATTTATGTAGCACTTAGCTGTTGAATTGAAAAACAATTAAAGTGACCAACATTTTGGCACTGTTGCTGGGGAAGGCAATCATAGATTTCAAAAGCATTAATGTTTTTCTTTTAGATGCGTGGAATGCATGAGAGGATGCAAGAAAAATAATCCTATAGGTGGAAAGGGCAAAGGAAGAGGAGGAATAAAAACGTTTATTGATGAGATTATATCAAAAGCGGAAACTTCTCAGAGGCTAAGCTCTCGGAAGCCAAAGACTCAGCATTATCTCCAAACAAACTACAAAATGGAGGAAGTTGTGGGCCCTGAAAGGGTTGAAGAAATAGTAGAGAATATTGAAGAACTAGTAGAAGACATTGAGGAACCAATAGAATATATTGAGGGGCTAGTAGAAGACATTGAGGAACCAGTTCAGGACATTGAGGGACCAATAGAAAAAGCTGAAGACCAGGCAAATGCAACAGAGGAACAACCAATGGATGGAAAAATTGAAGGACTCTTTGGAGGGGGACAAGGGGGAGGAGAGGGAAGAGGCGAGAATTCTCTCTCCACCTTGGGATTTCCTATTGGGGATCTTCCCACAGGGGCAACTCCCATGAAGAATATCCCACTCTTAGCCTTACTTAAATTCCATGGTTTAACTTTTGAAGACCCTGACAAGTTTCTTTTTGAGTTTGATATATTGTGTAGAAGTTATGATTATGTTACTAATGCTCAGAAATTGAAGCTATTTCTAGAAACACTAAAAGGAAATGCACTAAGATGGTTTATGAGCCTGGGAGGTCATGTGATCACAACATGGGAGCAAATGAAGGAGAATATTTTGACCAAATATCAAGACTATTGTTGGACGAGAGAAAAAAGGGAGGCACTATTTAAAATGGTCCAAAAGGAGGATGAAAATTTGGAGGACTATGTGGAAAGACTACAATATAATCTGTAGAGATCCAATCACCCCAATATAAGTAAAGGTATTCTTAAAACAATATTATTGAAAGGGGTAAGGGATGATTGTTTAGACATGCTAAATATGCTTTCTAAAGGGGATATATCTAAAGAATTGTATGATGAAATCATTAACCTTTGCAAGAGATGTTCAAGAGGAGCTGCGAATAGATCAAAAAGTAGGGATAATACATATTCAAGAGTCCAAAAATCAGCCAGTGGAGAAGAAACAAGAGGTAAATAGGTAATCTACTTGAGGAATTCAAAACTGAAATGTTAAGCTCTTTTGCTTCATAGATTGACACCTTGCAGGTTAAGAAGAAACAAGCAGAGGTAGAAGTTGCTTTGGCTATCTTCTGTCCCAAATGCAGAGATAAACACCCACTAAGGGAGTGCCCATTAAACAAAGTACCAATTTGCACCATTTGTGAGAAGGACCATGAAACTCAACAATGCCCTTCTTTACCAGGAATAAAAGTAGCATTACAACCAACCGAAGAGGAGGCCAAAGAAATCTATTTGTTGACACAGAGAAGGCAATGACAACCACGAGGACAAGGTATGAACTCTAATATGCCATTTACATCCTCCAATCGTTGGAATGATTATCCTTCTTTTAATCAAGAAAATTACCCGCCCTTCAACCAAATGTAATACCCCCCCCTTTAATTAGATGAATTTCCCACCCATGCAACAAACAAACCCTCCCTTTGTAAACCATGCAATGTGGACTCCTTGGCCTCCACAACAACATTATTTTAATCAATGGAACCTGAACTGGAGAGCTCAACAAATTCCATTCCAAAATTAGTTCCCTCAGTTTCAGCAACCACTCTCCCTACTACTAGGTGCTCCACCAAATAATCAAACAATAAGACCCCAACTACCTATACAACCAAACCCTAACCCTAATAATAATAAAGTTATGCAATTCATTGATATTCACAACCAATCTATGCCTCTTGTTTTCTCTGTGCAATGTAATGTTATTAATTTACGATTTGGGAGAATAGTTGAGCCTATTATTGATGATATTACCTCTTCCGATTCTGACAAAGAGGAGATAGAAAGAAATAGTTTACCAAATAAGGGTGCTGAAACACCAGAGTCACCCTCTAATAAAAGTGTTGAAATAACAGAACCACCATTCCCTGAGCTTTTAGCTTTGACTAAGACAATTGAGCCACTTGCCTTTAATCTTCTAGGGGAATTACAGAACCTTTATGTCAAAATTCCGCTTTTACAAGCACTCAAAGATGTACCAATTTATGCCAGAACTATGAGAGACATTTGTATTAAGAAACCTGGTAGGAATAATAAGGATCCCCTTACAATTCATGTTATGGGTGATCTATCTGCTTTAATGTCCGGAAAAATTCCTCCTGTTAATTATGGTGATCCTGGCCATCCTACGGTTACAATACAGATTGGAAAAACTATTATTTCACGTGCTCTGGTAGATCTAGGTGTTTCCATAAATATTATGACCCTTGAAACCTCACAACTGTTACAGCTAAAGAATGTAATCAGAGAGACACCAACCATTCTGGAGTTAGCTAACCGTTCCACAATCAAACCTAAAGGAGTTATTAAGGCCCTGATCATTTCAGTTAAATCCTGGAATTACCCAGCTAACTTTGTTGTACTACAGACTTAAAAAAAGTTGGGGGGACATCCTTTAATTTTTGGAAGACCCTGGCTAGCTACAGTTGATGCTTTTATTAGTTGTAGATCAAGTTCAATGACAATTTCTAATGGATGTGAAACTAAGTAGCTTACCCTTTATCCTCATGCCACACTTATGATTAGTAACGATGATTCTGTATGGTTGGATTACGATGATAATGCTACTCAACCTATTTTGACCATCGGACAAGCTTTAACTCTTAAATATACCACGAGGATGAAGTAATTAGTAACTTTATTTCTGAACCCTCCTCGGTTACATCTAAAACATATAACCATTTGACTGCAATTTTGGAACCTGAGACCCAGGAAAAGCTTAAATCTGAAAATCTACCTCAAACATCAATCATCATTTCCTCTAAAAGCATAATAGTAGAAATAGAACCTGGCAGAACATTGAACATAAAACCCAACTTATCAGATGCTAAAACACAACAGTTAATCAAGTTACTTCATGAGAATAAGGAAGCATTTGCATGGGATTATACAGACATGAATGGCATCTCCCCTGAATTATGTACTCATCATATCTATATCAAGGAAGGGTGTCGGCCAGTATGTCAATCCGAGAGGCACATGAATCCCAATTTGAGAGAAATTGTTAAACAATAACTTCAAAAATTGCTTAATGTAGGGTTTATATACCCCATATCTGACAGTGAATGGGTTTCTCCATTGGTGATAGTACCTAAGAAAAATGGAAAATGGAACGTGTGTGTAGATTATAGAGCTCTAAACAAAGCTACTCAAAAATATCATTTTCCCTTACCATTCATTGATCAGGTTCTAGATAATTTGTCAGGAAAGAGATTCTTTTCCTTTTTAGATGGTTTTAGTGGATATAACCAAATCAAAATTGCACCCCAATACCAAGACAAGACAACCTTTACTAGTCCTTCGGGAAATTTTTCTTATAGAGTTCTCCCATTTGGACTATGTAATGCTCCAACAACATTTCAAAGTGCAGTGATAGGAATCTCTTCTGATATTCTTAATGACTCTATGGAGATATTTATGGATGACTTTACCCCTTATGGTGTGACTTTTGAAGACACATTATAAAGCCTTGAAAAAGTACTTAAACATTGTGTACAAGCTCACCTTTCCCTGAGTACTAAAAAATGTCATATGTTGATGAATGAAGGAATTGTACTTGGACACTTTATTTCATTTCAAGGAATTTAGATAGATCCATCAAAAGTACAAGTAATTCAGATCCTTCCTATCCCTAGAACACAAACTAATGTAAGATTTTTTTAGGACATGCTGGATACTATAGAAGATTTATCAATTTTTTTTCTAAAATAGCTTCTCCTTTGTTGGTGTTTCTTATGAAAAACGCTGAATTTAAGTGGATTGATCTTTGCCGGAAAGCATTTGATGAACTCAAGCATCAACTGTCTACAACTCCTATTTTAAGGGGACCAGATTGGGCACTTCCCTTTCATATATCCCCTGATGCTTTGGATACTGCAATTGGAGCTGTCTTGGGATAAGAGGAAAACCATCTTCCTTGCGTTATCTATTTCATTAGTAAGAATATGACTCCTGCTGAACTGAATTACATAGTTACTGAAAAGGAATTTTTAGCAATTATTTATGCTATTAATAAATTTTGACATTACATTACTGGTTACCCTACTTTTGTTCATACTGAACACTCGGGTATTAAGTACTTAATGAACAAATCTGTCACAAATGCTTGAGTTACCAGGTGGTTATTATTATTACAAGAATTTGATATCACAATTGTAGAATGACCAGGTAAAGAAAATATAGTTGCTGATTTCCTTTCTCAGATAAAGGCTAATGATAACACTCCAGTAGATGATTCCTTTCATAATGAGTATTTATTTGCAGTATCTTCTCACTCACCTTGGTATGCAGACATTGACAATTATCTGGTTGTAGGAAAGATACCATCACACCTATCGCATTGAGAGAAAAGAAATATCATTCAACAAAGTGCCCGGTATAGCTGGATAAGTGGGTGTCTTTTCCATACTGGACTGGATCATGAAATTTGAAGATGCATTAGAAAATATGAGGTTTATGATAGACTGAAGGCTTGTCATGATGGCCCTTGTGGAGGGCATTTTGCTTATAAGAGAACAACACATAAAATTCTTAGAATGGGTTATTATTGGCCATCACTCTTCAAGGATGAAAAGAAATATGTTTGGGCCTACGATAAATGTCAAAGAATGGGTCAACCCAATCATAGAGATGGAATGCCATTAAATCCCCAGGTAATACTTGAACCCTTTGAAAGATGGGCTTTAGACTTTATGGGACCCATCAATCTTCCATCGAGTCAAAGAATTTACATATTAGTTTACACAGATTATATGACTAAACGCGTGGAAGCTAAGGAACTCATTAGAGCTAATGAAGAATCTATTTTAAACTTTCTATTTGAATAAATCTTTGTTAGATTTGGAGTGCCTAGAGAGTTAGTTACAGAGGGAGGACCTCCTTTCAACTCTCATGGTTTTAAAGCCATGGTTCAAAAATATCATATTCATCACAAAATGACTACACCTTACCACCCCCAAGGCAATAGACAGGTGGAAAGTACAAACAAAGTCATAGAAGCCATTTTAACAAAAACAGTAAAGGAAAATAGAAAGGATTGGTCTCAAAGGCTGCATGAAGCATTATGGGCTTATAAAACTACCTGGAAGAACACTACAGGATTTTCCCCTATGAATTGGTTTATGGTAAAAGTGTTGTTTTTCTTGTGGAATTTGAGATTAAAACCTTGAGAATTGCTTTAGCTATTAACCTTGATTTGACTGGTGCACAGATAGTTAGGTTGCAGCAGCTTCAGGAATTGGATGAAAAGAGGTTATATGCCATCCATGAAACAACTATGATTCAACAACAAAAAACCAGGTGGCATGACTATTAAGCATAAGTAGTTCCAAAAATGTAATTGGGCTCTATTGTACGATTCCCGGTTTGAAAATTTTCAAGGGAAATTACGAATAAGGTGGCTTGGACCTTACAAAATAGATACTGTTTTTCCCAATGGAACAATAAGGCTCCTAACAATTGATTATTCTAGAACACCATTGTTAGTAAATGGGTATCGGCTTCATGTGCACCAACAACCTATTTCTAAGAGGATTTTAAGGCCACTTGCATGGAAAATTCACATTATATCTTTTTAGGGAAGCCCGTTGCCCCTCATTGCATTTAATTTCTGCATTGTATTTATTTTAGTATTAGATTAGATTTCTTAAACTAATAATCCCTGTCAAGGGTTTGCATGTTACAATTGATTATTTTGCAGATCTTAGATGAGGAGAGACTAGTGAAAAATAACAATCTCACTGAAAGCAGATTTAGCCTTCATTTCATGGAAGCATTGTGATCTCATTCTAATCCGCAATTCATTCTCTTCTTATGTTCCACATTATTTTTTTCAGCAACATTTCCCTTATTTTTCCTATTTACAACAACATTTTTCTTTACTTTCCCATTACTGAAACACCATCTCCATCCATTTTCTCGTTGCCAAAACACCATCTCCATCTATTTTCCTGTTGGTGAAACACCAACCTTTCCCCATTTTCCCTGTTGCTGAAACACTAACTTTTACCCTTGCTGAAACACCATTTCTCCTCAGGGAATTATCACACATAACTCTCCATTGTGAGAATCACCAATTGCATTATTTTTATAACTTTGTTCTTTCACTACCTCCTCCTATGATTATAAAGGCCTTTCATATAATTACCATCATATTTCAAAACCCTTTTCCATAACCATTGATGATCTATTAGCAACGTACATTATATTTTCCGAATATAAATCAAAGGTAAACATGAGGTATGTGTTTTTTATGTGTAAATATTATTAAACTATAGCTAAATGATAAGATTATGACATTATTACCACGATCTCTGTACATTTAAACTCATTATTTCAACCATAGTTGGGGAGGGGATACCAAAATCACAAGCCATCATTTCACAATACGCCAATCACTGTCATTTTTTTACCACGATCATGTCTTATCACCCTATCTCTGTCCTATTATTCCATGACCTCATTTGTAAAATTTACTCTGTCTTGGGTGCGATAACTCGGCTTTGCATTGTGCATTTTACTGAAGCTAGTAACTATGGGACGACCTGCTATTTGACATGAACCCCACTCAATAGCTTTATTGGAATTACACCTAGAATTATATCACATTTTTCAGTGGGCAGGCTGGGTAGATTATTTTCAGAGGCTTCATGGATTCGATCCACAACAAGTCCTTGAATTTGCACGTAATCTATAGGATGGCTACTCTACTTTTCAAGAAGCTAGAATTCCAGTCTTAGATGATGATATAGCACAGGTTTTAGGCTTATCATCCGATGGCATTCGATGGTTTAGTTGTAAACACATCATTTGGAACACACAGTAGGACTTTCTTCTACCGGGAGAGTAGGTCGAGCCCAAAAGCAGGGGTGTCACACTTCATTCATTACCACCCCCATGGCCGATGGTTGCATAATTCATCAAGCACTACCTCACCCATGAAGGTTGTTACTAGCTAGTCTATCAGCATGATTTTGTCTTGTTAAATCATTTTAGGCATGGTTGACTATTAAATATGTCATATTATCTACTTGGGTGTCTAAAAAATATGTCACATTACTGTATGAATCTGAAATACCCACTCCTTTCCCTCACCCATCATCGTCTTGCTCAACTATTAATTCAGAGGGGTTTTGCTCAAGAGAATCCTCCTCCTCTTAACAACCCACCCCTAGAACCCCAAGAAGCTGCTAAAATTCCTCAAACAACAGCCAAAATTCCCCAAGTAGATGCTGAAACTCTCGAAGTTCCGCCTGGAATTCCTCAACAAACCCTTGGAATCCCTTAGCAAGCTGAAAATCCTTCCACACAACAACTAGGGAGCATCTTTGATTCCCCAGAAATTCCACCACTCGCATCAGCCAACCCAATTTACCCCTCCACCACATTGACTCCATCCCATAATTTAGTAGAATCATCTAATCCCACTATCGAAATTCCTAGTGATGATTTTGAAGATAACCTTCCCATTGCTAAGCTAAAAAGAAAAAGGCAGGATAAGACTACTTCCCGACCCAAAAGATGAACATTGGCTTCAACCAAAGAAGTCACCATCACTGAAAAACCCACTCACGAAAGAAAAACTATTGCTTTCCATGCCCTTTTACCTCGAAGATGAATGAGGATGTTTACTAAAGCAGCAACTGCTGCTACCATCCCAAATTCCCCACCTATTAACCTAAGACCCCACACCTCACCACAATCCCAAGTTCCTAAATCTTTACCTGTTTCACCCTCGGGTACTGAAATGCAAGATGCCGAGGATTTTGTGACTTCATTTCTTTGAAAAAATGTAGGTGTTACACAAGAACCAACTACTGATTCAGTAGCTGTCACACAAGAACCAACTGCTAATCCACCAAATTTGGATACCCAAGATGATGTACAACATGTAGCTACCCCACAAGAACCAACTACTGATTAAGCAGTTGCTACACAAGAACCACCTACTGATGAACATAGAACAGATGACCAAGATGTAGCTGTCCCACAAGAACCAGCTATTGATTCAGCAGTTGCCACACAAGAATCACCTGCTGATGAACATAGAACATATGACCAACATGTGGCTGTCCCAGAAGAACCAACTATTGATTCAATAGTTGTCACACAAGAACCACCTGTTGATGAACAAAAAAAATACAACAAGGATGTTGCATGATCTATAGCTGTTACACAAGAACCAGCTACTAAGTTAGTAGTTGCTACACAAGAACCACCTATTGAGACTGCACAAAGCCCGGTCACCTTGGCTTCCCTTATATAGGAAAACGAATTTCTGAAATCAGAACTCGAAGCTTATAAGCAGGAATTAATAACAGCAAAGGAAGCCTATGATAGAGAGCTTAATGTGTACATTTTAGCCCGTGCAACGTCTGTAGTTGAGAAGAGTACAGAGAAAGACTGGTATAACGAATATATGTGGAGCCAATGTGGTAATATTTATCATCAAGCAGGCTATAAAATAATTGAAATTCCACTCCCTGGAGCCACCAATGCATCTACTTCTGTGGCAATTAAAGAGGAATGCCCTGCTGTCACACAAGAACCAGTAGGGCCTTGAAAACTGTTTGGAAAAGATGGTAAGCCACAAATACCTCAGCCCATTATTGTTAAAACTAAAAGTCCTGTACCACACACTACAAGAATTGTGTCTACTCAGACTGAACCCCGGCCTACAAAGACTGTCTTCACTTAGACCAACAACACTTAGGAAAAAATAGATAAATGGAAGAAAGAATATGTTATGTTGCAAGAGAAAATCTTACAGGAGCATAAAGCATCATGGCAAAATCACATATATACAAACTGGGAAGTTTTGGAACAGTCTCATGCCCAGAACAAGGAAAATAAATAGCTAAAAACTAGATTGTCTCTCATGTTTGATTTGGTTCAAAGATTACTGGCCACTAGGAAACCATCCTCTAATTACTCTCTATTTCTTGCAGAACGCTTAATGTTTTTCCAAGTAAAGGCAATTAGAAATGAGCAACCTCATGAGGTATCTACACCTCAACAGTTTGTCAAAACTTTCATAGAGGCATCAACCAGTGAACAAAATTTACTCTGTGAATTGTATCTTCATAACGAAGCCATCCTTGAGGATAGGAAGCTCATGTTGAATCCTCTGGTGGGTGATATTTAGATCAGGACCTTTGTCTCTTTCCTTACCAATCAGCTCACGTGGTAGAAGGCCTTCCTTTCAGCAAGGCATAATGAAGAAAATCGTCTGCTTTGGATTCGATCAGAGCCACAGAATGTTTCCATTTTCATTACTAAATATCATTAGTTTTTAAGGCAACAAGGGATGAGTGAGCACATCAAACAGTTACAGGCAGCAGTCTTAAAAGACTTCCAACATTATGTCAAAGCCAAGGGAGCTCTTGCCTTAGAGGCAAACAACCTATTTTGGCAATAGTCGCCTAAGGAGAGGAAGGAATATCATCCCTTTAGTCCTCTTAATCTTGAAGTAGCAATTCCATGGCTACCTAACTATGTCAAATGCATTCAACAGTGTGCAAAAAAATGGTTAAGATATCATTTTCATTTCCCTATTCTATGGCTGCCAGCACAAGAATTTATGGCTCACTACAGGTTGTCCAAAATGGAGGAGGCAACAGCATGGCAGAGCTTACATAATGTTTATGGTTTCAGAGAACTGGATGATAAGCACCTTCTACACTTACTGCCTAAGTAATTTGCACTGCAAGGCCCAATATTTGGACTCAGATTCAGACTAAAGTTGCATGAGGACATCCAACCCTTTCAGTTGGGGGGATGTTAGGACCCCACATTGTCCCTTTTTTACCATATTATTTTGCTATTATGTCATCCTTTTCCAACCTATATTTAAAGTTCATATTATTTCTTTATCCCATTTGTTCCAAAGGTATACACTATTTCTTCTCATTACTATACATTTAAATTATTTACATATAATTACGTTACCTTCATAGTTAATCATTGAATCAGATAGTTGCTGAAACAATTTATCATTACATTCCATGTTGTTGAAACAACCTCGAGATTGTAAGGTTATTCTTACAGTTGTTGAAACAGTTAAGAATGATGCACAATCCATGTTGCTAAAACAACCTGGAGACTGCAACGTTACTTTTACAGTTGCTAAAATAGTTAAGAACGATGCGCAAATCTTGTTGCTGAAATAGTCGTGATTTTCATTCTAGATTTGACAGCAACAGAAGAAGATCATCAAAGGAGCTGCTACACTCGATGTAACGACCACAATCCAAAGTCAACATTACCATAACCATTGTAACAAAATTTTGTTAATGGGAAAAATAATTTCCCTATTTTTGCATATTGGGTTAAAGATAAGACTTACAACATAATCAGTTGTAATAAATGTCTCCTCTTTAAAAAAGAGGAGACATCTACATTAGAGGGGGACATATTACGGGAAATGCTAGCTAAAGGAAAGGAACTAGAATCTTTTTGTAACATGACATATTGATGGATGAATAAAATATTATTCTAAACATTTCTTTCTAGTTCTCACTTCCTAGGGAATCTTGTGAGGAGGATAGAGCCCACCTTCATTACAAGATTCACCCATTACATTTCCGCAGTGTGTTAAGTGTGTCTTCTATTCATACCTTGTTAAAGTTTTGTTCACTGAATGTTACTTATGAATTATTGCTGAACTTTGTTTTTCCAATTAATTGCTGCATTAGCTTCTCAGTTTTATTTATAGTTAATCCGTGTGTGCTTTATTGGAAATTAAGTTTACAGAGTGATTTGGCAAGTAAAGTAATCAGAAACAGGTGTTGAGGATTCCTACTTGTGGAATAGGGTCCTGTTCTCTGTTACAACATAGCCGATGTTTTTCTTTGCAGATTGATTCTTTTATTAGACTGCTCTTTTTAATGAATTAAGAATTCTTTGATAACTGTCTGCAATAGATTGTTTTGCTGTAACTCAGACTAGAGCTTTAGTTTGCTTAAAGCAAGTTGTGACTAGTATACTTATTATTACAACTTTTACTACTTTTGGGATTGAGCACAAACATTGTGTAGTTGCTTTTGAAATAAATAGACTTCCCTGGGTTGAAAATTTATATAGCACTTAGTTGTTGAATTGACAAACAATTAAAGTGACCAACAGATGGTTCGGGGAGCAGTGGTATATAAGCGGGGAGTTTAGATTGGAAATATCAAGATCTCTATGAACTCTTTTTGCAAGAGTATTTACGAATTGCACTAATCCTTATTGTTACTAGCTATTACCTAAGCCTTTGACACTTTATTATTAAAAACATTGAAATAAAAAACATGTATAATTAGTGGTTTATATATTCCAATTTATCAAATAACTTAACAATCGCAATATCTATAAGTTAATAAGGGAAAATCTTATGAATGGCATGAGGACAAATATTATTGAAGTAACTTACTCATAAGGTCTGAATGGAAATTGTTTTATACCTCAATGAATTTTGCTTTTCCATTTAGTCCAATAGGTTCCTTTCTTAGGGAAACATATCAAACCCTAAAAAATATTAATGACTTCTCAATATAAAAAGCTCCAAAGTAGAATGATATTTGTTTATATTTGAATTGTAGTCCACTAATTTTACCCATTAGAATTAGTAAATGCACTTCAATTAATTTAATATATCAATTCAAATTACACAAGTGACACCATATAAAGAGAAAAAATTAAACCGAGGTTGGTTATTATTGTATTTGATTTGAAGTTATACATTTGTTTTTTTGGTTAAGTTGGGAGAAATAAATCTACTTTCACTTTCCATTTATTAATATAAATATGCAATTGAGGAATGGAAATGGCCTACAAATGAGAGACAATGAAATTAACAAAGCCTGGACTTTGTCTGGGATCTCTACCTTATACCCTAATTTTCTTAAGAGTTTCTCCTATGATATGGTGAATCATGTATCCGAACATAGACTATATTAAATTAACACCCAGTTTTTCACTAGTGTAGATATTATATCTTGTACCAAATGGAAGTAGTCCATAGTCATGGCCCTCCATATCAACATTTTCTTCAACAAATATCTTAGACCTGAAGGTAAATGGGCTCTTCCATATAGTTAGTTCTTTAAAAACGTCTTGCATATTTGCATGTATATTAGATCCTTTAGATATATTATGACAAGCAATCGTCAATATTTTCTGTTTTTCTATTCAAAATCATTAGAGAAGTGGGTGGACATGCAAAGGGCATGTTTTGGGATATATTAATGAATTATAGATTATGAAGATCAATGTCACTCATCGCTTTATCTAGTTTGTCTTTTGCTAAAAACATAAACATACCATTCCAGATATAAAAATATTAATAAGATACCCTAGAGGAACTATTAATGAAGATGATCCCAAATAATAAGCACAATACCTTTTGTCAAAAATATTTTCATTCCAACACGATCTCTCACGCTACTATGTGATATTGTATATATTTCTTTTATTGATGCTTACAGATCTTATGTCACTACAAACTTAATACATCCTCCAAATAACAATTTCACTCCTTACATATAAATCTTAATATTAAATATACATTAACCTTTTCCATAATAGTAATGGATATAAAAATTGCAACCTGAAAAAATATAATTCTTCAAAATAAAAACCAATTGTAACTTTAACACCCTTTATATATATCTAACCTTTTATATGTTTTACACAATAAAAAATTATTTTGTTTCAAATTCTTTTTCGAGTTGCCTAAATGTATTTTCCTATACTTGTTCAACAATTTGTGCATATTATCTCAAATATTAAAGTTAATAGTAATGGATATAAAAAATGCAATTAGAAAAAATCTAATTCTTCTAAATGAGAACCAATTGTAACTCTAATACCCTTTATATATTTTTCACGATCAAAATTGTTTTGTTTCGAAATGTTTTTTAAGTCATCTAAATGTGTTTTCCTAGTTTCACATGCCTCGTTGGATTTCCTATTCTTGTTACTCACTCAATTGATTCTGCAGAGGGGAGCCTATAACCAAAGGGAAAAAATGGAGAGTAGTGTGGAGATTTTCAAGAGCCACATAATTGTTGTCCCTCTTCACCATGATATTGCTAGCGGGGCCACATGATTTACTCCGAACATCCATGGGGTGCAAATTCTAGAATGAAGTGCTCATGAAAAAATACCAAAAGCTCAGGTTCCATGCACTCCTTTCTCTTGTTTTCACTCTTCAAACATGTCAAATACTTAGATATTTCTAAATGTGTGGATCAATTGCAGGACGAAGATATCTAGTTGGCCTCCAAATCCATTAAAAACATAGTTAGAGAACCCTGACCAACTACAGGAATGTATTTCAAATCTAATATTTGTGAATAAATATACTATGTTGAAGGATGTTTCCACTTCCATAACCAATTTGCAGGATTTGGGTATTAAGGCCTTGACTAGGGTTTGCAAAATCTTAGCCCTATTTGTAGCAGGAAAATCCTCAAATTTTCCTACTTTTTCTCCTTCTCAGTCCTTCACTACACTTTGCAGTCTTGTACGTAGCTCCTCAACACATAAGTTCCTAAGTACATTTTAATTACGCTCTAATGGGAGCGATTTCCAGTGGAATTTGGTCACGACTCTTTGTATTTTCTTCTCCTATTCTCAACGAAAGTGCGGTATTCCACATTTAGCATAGTTGTTTCCTTGTGAGAAGATAACGTAACATTGGGACTATCAGGAATGCACTAGCAACAAACACTCTGCTTATGTTGTAGTAATCTACAAGTTGCAATGGTATTTTGGAACGCACGTGGGAAACAAAATTCACTGCATAATGTTGTTTACAACCAACGTTGGCGGCTTAGTTTGAGAGAATTATTGATCGAGTAATGTTTATTTTCCCATAGTGGAAGATTACTATGGATGGGACCAACCACACTAGCCATCAAGTTCCATTTGTACAACAATAGGCATTCAAATTTTGATAACAGGATAGGCTCCTAGATATTTTAAAATTCAACTTTGTTTAGCTAAGATTATTTGGGGCTTCCTCCTTCTTGAACCTAACTTAAACAATACAGTCTAGAACATTCTTTAGGAGACTTGAAGCTGGATAAATGAGATGGAAAGCCACAATCCCAACTGCTCAAACCAAAAAAACACTAACCATTTTTTTAAATTTATTTTTAATATCTATCCCCAATTTCCATAATGATCTTTTATCTATATTTTTTGTTAATCATAAAACATTATCAATCATACAAATATACAGTCATCTATATGTATATCTGTAAAATCTATATGGTTATCTCACACATATATTATGCTAAGACAAAAGTAAGCAGGGTAAGAACCAAAGCTGATGGTTCTGGCTTGGTTCACAGACAAATCAATCTCGATTGTTAGACCCCCTGGAATTGGTCCAGAAACCTGCTTCTGTGAATTGTTGTAGCGGAAAATGCTATTATTAAAAATAACAAGACTTTTGAAATCGGTAGATGAAACAATGTAATAGTCCTAAGGTGGCTGATCAGGAATGACCAGAACAGAGTAGGTCTGACCAACATGAATGTCAAGAGAAACATAAACATTTTGAACGGTGTGAGATCCTTCTACCTCCACAAGCTTCAACTTGTTACCTTGAATCCTGAAGTTCAAAGATGATGACAATCCCACATTTGAAATTTGGAGGTGGTATGTTTTCCCTGCAGATTAATAGATGGGTCATTTTAGATACACCTCAAGAGAAGAAGCAATGGATTCAACAACCATCAGATAAAATAAAAATTAACTAGTTCTTGTGAATTGTTGAAAGGCTAGAATCACTTGTACTAAATCTACCAATCTACCTTATGATAGAGATTAGTGATAAGTAGCTTGTTCCATTGTAATTGCTATTTCATTTGGCAACCCAGAACCATGAATGTGAACATCATCAAGATTACCAATAGATCTGCCCACATCAAGTGTTCTTCTAAGGATCTACCCAAAGATAGAATATGGTTAGATTGATGCATTGCAAGAGAAAATTTTGGTGGACAGAGGAATGTCTTGCAAATCATCGATATCTTATGGATTTGATTCCCCATCCAAAAACCCCTCTGGAAATTGATAACATTTACTCTTGTAATCATTCCCTTTGGCAGAGACTAGTTTCTCTGTAACTCATATTATTTTAATAATTGTTCCTTTTTTGAGGATAAACTTATATGAACATAAACTTATAATCATGTACTTTTATTTTTTGTTAAATTTAGGTATGTTCTATGCTTAGATAAATTTACTTCAATTTTTCGTATTAGCTCAATATCAATTCCAAATTAGCAATCCCATCAACATGATATTAAAGTGCATATAGAACATAAACATAAACAATAGAAGGCAAGCCAAGACAAGGGGACACAACATGTCACACCAACCAGGGACAAACCCCAATGTGGGGAACCCCTCATCAATTCTTCTTATATTCTTCAATAGTTCAGTAGAGAGAGAGATAGTCCAAATACATAAGTATGAGATTTTATGAAAATAGAAGAAAGACTATCATTCTAGTAATGATGACAGTTTAGAGATGTAGTCTAGAATTCCCATGACAGTCTTAACCAATAAGAGTGCTAAAGGAGATCATCAATATAGAAGCCCTTCATACTACTGCAACATTCCATTGAAGATTAGCTTCTCATGCAATTCCGATTAGGGCACAATATACAACCTTAGACTTGCTTGACAGTGAGGAGTTGTTGATCTGATGAGGGTACATGAGGCATACCTTCTTAATGAATCAACTCTAATAAGGCCTTGCTATGATGTTATGGCCTATGACCTAGCACATAGAAACTCTGAGATAAATGTTCTTAAAAAAATTACATGAATACCATTAACACAACAACACCAAGGAGTAGACTTCAATGCTTTCCTTCACTATAGAACTGTGGCTTGGCAAACAATCCTCACTGCATGATTATACCAGCTCCCTTCATCACATAGTTACCTACAACAAACATGAATATCAATGTTGTGATAAGATATTTCCTTTTGGAATCATAGGGCTACCTTTTCTATGGATGTAGCAGTGAATGAGAGCTTCTTTAAGACTGCGTATAATGGCTACCTCAAGTTGAGTATAAGGGCCTTCATTAACAACATGTTAAGGCTTCATCGGGGCTATGTATAAGTGTCTTTAAGACAATGGATGAGGATCCTTCCTAAATGCAGATTAGGGCCTCCTTCTCAATCTTGGTTGAGACACTTTTATGCAGCATAAGAAGCCTCCCCTTTACTGCATAAAAACCCTTATTGACTACAACCTAGGGAAGCATTAAATTTTGTGGCTAGGGCACCCTTAAATCGCCTTAGACAATGTATAGAAGGTGAAATTTGGACTTGCGGCTAGGGATCTTTTAATGCTTCCCTTGTCAGTGGATTGAAGCTCCTACTGACTGTGGATTAAGGTATCTCCTTATTGCATAGAAAGGTCTCCTCTTGCTGCATATAGAAGCTCCCCTTACTGCGGCTAGGTGTCTTCTTCTTCTGTGGCTAAGAGTCTCCTTTAGAACAACATATAAGGCTTCTCTATTAGACCTCTCCTTCCATCAAAACCCAAACAAATGGAGTGAGAGATCATAAGAGATGAGTGTCTCAAATGACTTGCAAGTCACCTCTATTTATAGTGCTACGTTGGGTTAAGTTGTCATTAATTTGGTTTTTGGCCAACCTTGATGAATTGTCACATAACAAAAATAAATTCATATCTCCATGAATACATGTCAGAATCATATGATATTTAGCTTAGTCCTACTCCTCTCGATGAGAGGAATCCAAGAAAAATATCCTAGGTCATAAGTAATATAACACACATGGAGTTTGGCCCTAGTTTCTAATTTTAACACTCCCTCTCAACTAGGGAGAACTCCATCGCTAATCCATCTCCCAGTTCGTACTATCTCTGCCATTACTGCATTTCCCTACACTTCTTTTCTCTGTTGAACTATCAAGAAGAAGAAGTGATCGAGAATGTATCATACCATTCTCTACTAACCCATAGTCAGTCCCATATAAAGAGAGTGTTTCATACCACTCTTACTGATCCAAAATTAGTTCCAAATAAAGAGAGTGTCTCATACCACTCTTACTGATCCAAAATAAATTCCAAATAAACAAAGTGTCTCATACCACTCTTACTGATCAGAAATCAGTTCCAAATAAAGAGAGTATCTCATACCACTCTTACTAACCTGAAGTCAGTTCCATTGATCCCATATCGATATAGATCATCCTAGCATAGGGAGTACGATAGTACACGATGCATCCTTCAAAAATACTATGTTCCCGATCCTCATTTCCCTCCTCATTGGCCAGATGAGAGGTACTTCCTATGAGTCCCAAACTGTATAGGTAGGATGTCTCAGCAGGAGAAGGATGAACAACTCATCTTGCCTATATGTTGCCATGGAGTGACCCAGGCAAAGGCTGAACCACTCACCCTATGATTGTATCTCAAGTAGGAGAAGGATGAACCACTCTTCCTACCTACATAGCAGACCAATAGGGGAAGGCTGAACCAATTACCCTATGGTTTCTCATGGCTCTAAGAAGTACCCCATGCCCCTTGGATCTCCCAGAGCTCAATATTCATATCATACAGGATTCCAAGTCATTTTCAGAAAGTCACAAGTTTGACCTTTCTAGGGGCCTCGTTAGAATATCGGTGACCTGCACATTAGTCCCAATGTGTTGGAGCCTTCTTACTCCTTGTTGTACCATATCCCAGATAAAATGTTACCTTATGTCTATATGCTTGGAGTGATCATAGAACATGGGATTCCTCAACAGTCAAATTCCACACTTGTTGTCACACAAGATTATAGTGGTATCCAACATTTGTCCAAATAGCCCACTAAAGAGCTTCCACAACCAGACGGCTTCACAGGAGGCCATACTCTCAACTATGTATTCGGCCTCAGCAGAGCTCAAAGTAATCGACTTCTACTTCCATGATATCGAAGCAGAATCCAAAGAGAACCAACACCTAGAAGTGTTCTTGAGATCGTCCACACTGCCTTCCCAATGAACATTAGAATAATTATGTAGCCTCATAGCTCCAACAATGTATCTCAATTCATGAGTGGTTGTGCCCTGAAGATATATCAAAATATTCTTGGCACAAATATAATGAGGCTCAACCATATGTAAGCTCAACATTCCAAGTGCAAAACATAAATCTAGATGGGAGTTCACCAAGGACATAATTGCTATAATGAGTTGACAAAAATCAGAAGAATTTCTCAATTCAGGTCTGGCATCACAACTGCATAACTTCTTAAAGTTAAGCTCCATCGAGGTAGTCACGAGCTTGCATTTCACCATTCCAAATTTGGAATCCAATGCCCTCTTACTTTTGCAAATGAGAGGGTTTTTACCTATCAAAAAGGGATCATCCTCATAAGGTACTAGTGTGAGAGTTCTATCATCCACAACCTTAAAGATAAGGTTTGGATCAATTTCACTCCTAGTGAATCTAAACTTCATCATCTAACAATCAATCCTTTTAAGCCAAGCCCAAGATTTTTTCTTTAAATCATAGAGAGATTTCTTTAGACTATATACATGAGGTTCCTAATCATGAACCTCAAACCCATTGGCTTGATCTACAGTATTACATGAGGGGAAAGGTCCCCTTGTAATTTTTCCTTCAGTACATCTCAAACATGTAACTTTGTGCTCTTCCTTGAATTCGGGCATCCCTATCACCATTTGTCTCACATCGAGAAGGGATGTGATGCAAGACATGGCCCTCACTAGACTTCTTACAACTTGATACAAAGAGCCAACATTGAACCCAAGAGTAAAATCACCTTTGAAATTTATTTTCCAAGAAAATAACTTTCCATTAATGAATGCCACCTTGTAACCTTTGTGATCCTTAAGAAGTAGGATTGTATATCCTCGTCTTCTCCCTTCTTAATATCCTCCAACTTATTTTTGAGGAACATAATTTTATTTGCATCACTAACCTTGAACTTGCTTAATAATTTATTATAGATATCCTTGGAGGTGTTTAGATCAAATATGTAAGCCACCAGACGCTTGTCGATGGAATCTATGATATTCTTCTTCGCTTTGAGTTCATCCTTTGTGTATGTTTTGTTTGTAGTAGTTGGTGCATTTGATGGAGGCTCAAGGATTTTACCCTTCATGAAATCCAACACTTCTTTCTCTTCCAATCCGTTTGGATCTCTGTTGAGCCTCCTTTATGTAGAATAAGAAGCCTCCCCTTTACTACGTAAGAACCTTATTGAATACAACGTAGGGCACCATTAATTGTTGTGGCTAGGGCACCCTTAAATCTCCTTAGAGAACGTATTGGAGGTGAATTTTAGACCTGGGGGCTCTTTTATGGCTTCCCTTATTAGTGGATTGAAGCTTCTATTGATTGTGGATTAAGGTATCTCCTTACTGTGTAGAAAGGATTGTGGATTAAGGTATCTCCTTATTATGTAGAAAGGTTTCCTCTTGATGCATATAAAATCTCCCCTTACTGTGGCTAGGTGTCTTCTTCTTTTGTGGCTAGGAGTCTCCTTTGGAACAACGTATAGGGCTTCCTTATTAGACGTCTCATTCCATCAAAACCCAAACGAATGGATTCAGACATCAGAAGAGATGAGTGTCTCAAATTACTTGCAAGTTACCTCTATTTATAGTGCTATGTTGGGTTAATTTGGGGTTAATTTGGTTGTTGACCGACCTTGACGAATTGTCACATAACACAAATAAATTCATATCTCCATGAATATATGTCGAAATCGGATAATCTTTAGATAAATCCTACATATCTCGATGAGAGGAATCCAAGAAAAACATCAACAATCGTAAATAAGATGACCCACATGGATTTTGGCCCTAGCTTCCAATTTTAACACTTTTCCTATAAAAATTATTTCAATTTTATACTTAAACATATAGAGTCCTACTCTCTTGATGTGGCATTCATCAAATGTTGTTTATTAATACTATAAGTCAATTTCCCATGGCATGGACTATTGGGAGTTATCGACATCTTAAAAATATCTATTCAAGTTCACACCTTTAGCTCCCTCGCCCTTCATGGTTGACTCATCCTTATTGATATTGAAATTTTTTTGTCTTATTCATTGTATGGTTTGGCAGTATTATCATCGCATCTCTTGCATCATCATTGAGAGCTTATGAAACTTTAATATTAATGGTTTGGTGTGACTTTATCATTATATTGGCCAAGACTTGAAGGTTGTGGACCATGCAACCTACAACCAAAGTAAATTCCTGCAACGCATACAATGAAATGTCATTACATGTGGTGGTGTAACGTGTCAAATGATAGACGATAAATGTCATTTGGGCTTCGATCAATGTCCAACATGAATTAGAGGATTTATTTGGTAACTACCCTCACTCCTCACCCTTGAATAAGTCTCATTTGCTTGATTCATCATTTTAGAGTAAGCTCTGCAATTTTAGGAGGGTTCTAATTCATAAATTTTCCCTCACAGCTTTATTTCGTTCTGTGGGTTTTCGATATTAATGTTTGAAGGCTTGAAGAGAGGTGATATTAGCAACATACGAAGTTTTTTGCTCATTTTCAGTTCAAGTTTTCACTTCTTTCGCAGTAGGAATTTATACAGTGGTTTTATTGGGTTATTGTTGCATGTTTTTATATTATAATATTCTTTTAATTTTTGCCTCACTTACTTTAACTATGAGTATCTATCCTTGTAAAATTATTGCTTCAATTAATGGTTCTTTGAGGGATGGAAAAAAACCAAATCCTCTTTGGCTTGAAAATTCCAAACTCAAAGGTTATAAAAATTGTTTACTTTTATAGCCACTCCAGGTTTTCCTATTCCGGCAGAACACTAGCTTCCATTAGTTTCCTACAGCATTTACATTACATCCTTTTCCCCTCCCTTGTCCTTTGTAAATTTTAGGGATGGTGGTTAGGCTATCTTGAATCCAAAATTTTTAAAGGTATTAATATGCCATTTAATATTGCAACTCTGTTGCATTATAATCAGACATTCGACTTCTCAAATTTCACATAGTTGTTTCGTCTTTCCCCAAATTCCGATTTTGGCTAATTTTTCGCTAAATCTTTCCATAGGTTCGTGCTCTTCCTTGAAAGATGTAACTTCTATGCATCTTGCTCCTAAGGTTTTTTTTCTCATGGAATTTGAGTCTCCATTTGGCAAGGTTCACATGAAACAAAAACTCTCCCCTTTACAGGGTTCTTCGACCATGGCCAAGACCCCCATTTCATAGGTTTCTCGAAATTAGGTTTCAAACACAAAAAATTTGTAATTTTCTTATATTCAAACCATACAACCAACCGAGAGCCATGAAATGAATATTGTTGCAATTTTTTTTAGAAGCTTTATGGGAACATGTGAATCTGTTCTTGTAAGATACAAGAAGCATTCTTCATTGAAGCGAAGTACAAAATCATCTAGTTTTCCTTGTTGAGGATACCTGAGATACTACTTCATGGCCCAGTTGGTATACAAGTGCAACAATGAAAGAGGAAACCTGGCCCACCATCTACCACTTTGATGATTGACAGAGGAAGAAACTGACAAGTTCTTTACCTGTCATCACATGTTTGGAAAGTGCAGGCCCAAGACCGTTAGTGGGTTTAGCCTCCTACACTTTAGGTGTTTTGCATTACTTGGGCTGCTAGGATGACTTTGAGGACTGCTCTGCCATCGGCAAAGGCATTTTCATCTTGACTCTGATAAACCAAAGAATGATGAACAAGGGGAGTATCAACTTTGACCATAAGTAGAAAGTCCTTGATGCAATGGTTGGGATGTCAACATCTAAAAAAAGCATTGGGAAGTTTGATATACATGACATGTTGACTCCAAAATTTTCCCCCAACTTGGATGTATGCAATCTCCTTCAAGTCCTTTCCTAGGTTAGCCCAAATGCACACTTGACATTGCAGTCTAGGGTTAAAAAGCCTAATTAGTTTGTGATAGATGAAACTCCTGATAGGAGAGGAAATATCCACCAGGAACCCCCAAAATTACTTGAAAGCCCAAAAATCCTAACCTAAATAGGGAAGGACAATTGAGTGGTTTGTTTTGCAGAGAAATATTCCTCCTAGAGAGACAAAATTGTCATTGTTTCGGCATAACCAAGGGCCCTGAGCGCATTCGGTTTTCACTTTAAAAGAGAACAAGGAATAAACCTTTGTGAGGTTATGGGTGGCTAAACTGTTCCAATCATAAGGATCCCAGACTTCCTTTACCCAGGGTTTTATGATGGTCTTGGGTAGGATGTAGCTGCACAAAATAGTCCAACAAAGTAAAGTGTTTGAATTTATCACAAAGAACAAAATGTTCGTTATCAGTAATTCCATTCTCATGAATGTCATTACCGTTGTCGATTTTGAGGAAGAATAATATGAAAGAAGATAAATTACAAAACATAGAAAGAAAAGTAAGCAATAAAATAGAAGAAGAGGGAAAATGTAGAATTGCAAACAAGATTACTTTTTCCCTAACAAAGTTAAAGTTTTCACATTGGTGTGATTTGAATCGTAATCAATATACATTTGTTTTATAAATACTTTCTTTGATTCTATCTATTTGATTTGATTATGCAATTGTTTTGATTGAATGGTTTATAATTATTTTTTCATTCAAGTAATAGTTTTGATTCTTGAATTTTTGTTAAGTGTCTGTATTTTATATAGTACCTAGTAGTATCTTTAATATGGCAATGATTTTCAACTCGAGACCTAGATGTAGGAAATTGATTGCGTTTTTTTTCAACTCAATTATTCTTAAGGTCATGAGTGTCTATCTTTTTTTTTGGTTTGTCTATTTTTTTGTCTAGTTTGTTTCAGATACTTGCCAAACCTTAAAGAAATTAAGGCTATGAAACACAAGAAAGTTTGGAGAGCAAGACTGTATTACCTAAGAGAAAAACTCCAGAGGTTTTCAACCTTCAAATAATGATTCTAGGACTTCGAAATATGATTGCATTCATTGTTATGAATGCTAGTTTCTTATGTAGGTAAGTAGAGGATTGACCAATGCAGTTCAATATATGTGAACAGAAGGTGTCAAATGTGGGCATTACAAATGTTGGCAACCATATGTTCTAAAAAAATTGGGATATAATTGTTTGAAGTTGATTTTTTTTTTATTTTATTTTGAATCAAACCCATACATGTCACCAACAAATTACATGAATTTATTTACATCTTATTTTGTATGACACTCTCTATTTGATGAATGACAAGATATTTTTTCTGATTAGTTATGAATGAGGGATAAAAATCCTTCAGTTTCAAAATCTTTGAGGAAGAGGTTTTTATTTTTTTTGGCTCATTGATATTTGTACATACTTCTTCTACTCCTTGTTCTCATTTATGTTCAGTGTACACATTTTAGGTTTAATACCAAGGCATGCTTGAGAGTAAGCTCTGCAATTTTAGGAGGGTTCTAACTCATAAATTTTCCCTCACAGTTTTATTTCCTTGTGTGGGTTCTGGATATTAATGTTTGAATGCTTGACGAGAGGTGATATTAGCAACAGACCAAGGTTTTTTCTCATTTTCAAGTCAAGTTTTCACTCCTTTCAGAGTAGGAATTTATATAGTGTTTTCATTGGGCTATTGTTGCATTTTTTTATGTTATAATTTCTTTTTTTTAATTTTTGCCTAACATACTTTAACCACGAGTATATATCTTTGTAAAATTCTTGCTTCAATTCATGGTTCTTTGAGGGATGGACAAAAAACAAATGCTCTTTGGATTGCCAATTCCAATCTCAAAAGTTCTAAAAATTGTTTATTGTTATAGCCTCTCCAGGTTTGCCTATTCCAGTGAAACACTAGCTTCCATTAGTTGCATGCAGCATTTACATTACATCATTTTCTACTATCTTGTCCTCTATATATTTCACAGATGGCAGTTAGGCTATCTTGACTCCAACAATTTTAAAGGTATTAATAGGTCGTTTAATATTGCAAACCTATCGTGTTATGATCAGACATTCGGCTCCTCAAATTTCACATAATTGTCTCATCTTTCCCCAACTTTCGATTTTGGCTAATTTTCGGCTAAATATTTCCACAGACTCATGCTCTTCCCTGAAAGATGTAACTTCTATGCATCTCCTAATGGTTTCTTGCTCATGGAATTTGATTCTCCATTCAACCAAGCTCACATGAAACTGAAACACTCTCCTTTATAGGGTTTTTCGACGATGTCCAGGACTCCCATTTCATAGGTTTTCCAAAAGTAGTGTTCAAACACAAAAATTTTGTAATTTTCTTGTATTCAAACCATACAAACAATTGAGAGCCATGACACACATATTGTTGGAATTTTTTTGAGAACGTTGATGGGAACATATGTATCTGTTCTTCTAAGATACCAAAAGTATTATTCATTGAAGGGAAAAATAAAATCATGTAGTTTTCGTTGATGAGGATATCTGAGATACTCCTTGATGGCTCAATTGGTCTACAAGTGCAACAATGAAAGAGGAAACATGGCCCTCCAGCTACCACTCTACTGATTGACATAGGAAGAAACCGACATGTTCTTTACTTGTCATCACATGTTTGTAAAGTGTAGTCCCAAGACTGTTTGTGGGTTTAGCCTCCTACACTTTAGGTGTTTGGAATTATTTGGGTTGCTACGATGACTTTGAGGACCAATCGGTCATATATTAATGCATTTTCATCTTCACTCTAATAAACTGATGAATGATAACCAAGGGAAGAATCAACTTTGAACATAAGTAGAAAGTCCTTGATGCAACGGTTGGGATGTCGACATCTAAAACAAACATTGGGCATTGATGTACATGACATGTTGACTCCAAAATTTTCCGCTAACCTCGACGTAGGCAATCTCCTTCAGGTCCTTTCCTAGGTTGGCCCTAATGTATACTTGAAATCGCAGTGTAGGGATAAAAATCCCAATTAGTTTGTGATAGATGAAACTCCTAATAGGAGTAGAGATATGCACCAGGAACCCCCAAAATTACTTGGAAGCCAAAAAATCTTAACCTAAACATGAAAGGATAGTTGAGTAATTTGTTTTGTAGAGAACTCTTCCTCCCAGGGAGACAACATCACCATTTTTTCAACATAACCAAGGGCCCTGAGCACAATGGGTTTTCTCTTTAAAAGAGAAAAAGGAATAACCGTTTGTCAAGCTATGGGTGGCTGAACTATGCCAATTGTAAGGCTCCCAGACTTCCTTTACCTAGGGATTTATGATGGTCTTGGGTAAGATCTAGCTCCACAAAATAGTCCAACAATGTAAAGTGTTTGAATTTATCACAAAACAAAATGTTCGTTATCAGGAATTCCATTCTCGTGAATGTCATTACCTTTGTCGATTTTGTGGAAGAATAAAATGAAATAAGATTAATTACAAAATGTAGAAAGAAAAGTAAACAATAAAATAGAAGAAGAGGGAAAATGTAGAATTGTGAATAGGATTATTTTTTCCTTGACAAAGTTAAATTTTTCACATTGGTATGATTTGTATCTTAATCAATATACGTTTGTTTCCTAAATACTTTCTTTGATGCTATCTATTTGAATTGATTATGCAACTATTTTAATTGAATGGTTTATAATTATTTTTTCATTCAAGTAATAGTTCTCCTTCTTGAATTTTTGTTAAGTGTCTTTATTTTCTATAGGAACTAGTGGTATATTTAATGTGGCAGTAATTTTCAAATCAAGACCTAGATGTAGGAATTTGATTGCATTTGTTTTCAATTTTCTTATTCTTAAGGTCATGGTTGTCTATTTTTTTCTGGTTTGTCTATTTTTTTGTCTAGTTTGTTTTAGATACTCGCCAAACCTTAAAGAAATTAAGGTTGTGAAACACAAGAAAGTTCGGAGAGAAAGATTGTGTTACCTAAGAGAAACAATCCCGAGGTTTTCAACCTTCAAATAATGATTCTAGGACTTTGTAAACTAACTCCATTCATTGTTATGAATGCTAGTTGCTTATGTAGGTAAGTAGATGATTGACCAATGCAGTACAATATATGTAAATGGAAGGTGGAAAATGTGGGCATTGCAAATGTTGGACACCATATGTTATAAAAAAAATTGGGACATCATTGTTTGAAGTTGATGTTTACCTTTTTTCTTTTGAATCAAACCCATACATGTCACCAACAAATTACATGAATTTATTTACATCTTATTTTGTATGGCACTCTCTATTTGATGAATGACAAGATATTTTTTCTGATTAGTTATGAATGTGAAATAAAAATCCTTCAGTTTTAAAATCTTTGAGGAAAAGGATTTTTCTTTTTCTTTTGCTCTTTGATATTTTCACATACTTTGTCTGCTCCTTGTTCTCATCTCTATTCATTATACATATTTTATGTTTAATACAAAGGCACACTTGAGAGTAAGCTCTGCAATTTTATGAGTGTTCTAACTCGTAAATTTTCCATCACAGTTTTATTTCCTTGTGTGGGTTTTGGATATTAATGTTTGAAGTCTTGAAGACAGGTGATCTTAGATATAGACCATGGTTTTTGCTCATTTTTAGGTCAAGTTTTCACTCCTTTTACAGTAGGAATTTATACAGTGGCTTTATTGGGTATTGTGGATTTTTTTATATTATATATATATATCTATATATAGTATATATATATCTATATCTATATAATATATATAATTTCCTGACTTACTTTAACCACGAGTATATATATTTGTAAAATTCTTTCTTCAACCCATGGTTCTTCGAGTGATGGACCAAAAAAAATGCCATTTGGCTTGTCAATTCCAAACTCAAAGGTTCTAAAAACTGTTTATTGTTATAGCCACTCCAGGTTTGCCTATTCTAATGGAACACTAGCTTCCATTAGTTTCTTGCAGCATTTACCTTACATCCGTTTCCCCTGTCTTGTCCTCTGTAAATTTTAGGAATGGAGATTAGACTATCTTGAATGCAACAATTTTAAAGGTATTAATTGACTGTTTAATATTGCAACTCTATCGTGTTATAATCAGACATTCGGCTCCTCAAATTTCACTTTGTTGTCCTCTCTTTCCCCAACTTCTGATTTTGGCTAATTTTCTGCTGAGTATTTCCATAGGTTCATGCTCTTCCTTGAAAGATGTAACTTCTATGCATCTTGCTCCTAAGGGTTTTTTTCTCATGGAATTTGATTCTTCGTTCGACGAGGTTCACATGAAACTGAAACTCTCTACTTTATAGGGTTCTTCGACTATGGACAAGATCCCCATTTCATAGGTTTTATGAAATTACGGTTCAAACACAAAACTTTTATAATTTTCTTGTATTCAAACCATACAGCCAATCGAGAGCCATGCCACACATATTGTTCCAAATTTTTTTAGAAGATTGATGGGAACATATGTATCTATTCTTGTAAGATACGAGAAGCATTCTTCATTGAAGAGAAGTATAAAATCATATAGTTTTTGTTGTTGAGCATACCTAAGATACTCCTTCATGGCTTAGTTGGTCTACAAGTGCAACAATGAAAGAGGAAACATGGCCCTCCAGCTACCACTCTGACGATTGACATAGGAAGAAACTGGTAGGCCCTTTACCTGTCATCACATCTTTGGAAATTGCAGGCCCAAGACTGTTAATGGTTTTAGCCTCCTACACTTAAGGTGTCTGGCATTACCTGGTTTTCTAGGATGAATTTGAGGACCAATCTGTCATAGGCCAAGTAATTGTCATCTTAACTCTGATAAATTGAAGAATGATGAACAAGGGGAGTATCAACTTTGACCATAAGTAGAAAGTCCTTGATGCAATGGTTTTGACATCGACATCTAAAACAAGCATTGGGTACTTTGATGTACATGACATGTTTTCTCCAAAATTTTCACCCAACCTGGATGTAGGCAATCTCCTTCAGGTCCTTTCCTAGGTTAGCCCTAATGCATACTTGACACTGCGGTCTAGGGTTGAAAAGTCTAATTAGTTTTTGACAGATGAAACTCCTAATAGGAGTGAAATATGCACAAGGAACCCTCAAAATTACTTGGAAGCCAAAAAATCTTAACCTAAATAGGGAAGGACAGTTGAGTGGTTTGTTTTGGAGAGAAATCTTCCTCCCAGGGAAACAAAATCACCATTATTTCATCATAGCCAAGGGCCCTGAGCATAGTGCGTTTTCTCTTTAAAAGATAAAAAGGAATAACGATTTGTCATGTTATGGGTGGTTGAATTATGCCAATTGTAAGGCTCTCAGACTTCCTTTACCTAGGGCTTTATGATGGTCTTAGGTAGGATATAACTCCACAAAATAGTCTAAAAACGTAAAGTGTTTGAATTTATCACAGGGAACAAAATATTCATTACCGGGAATTCCATTCTCATGAATGTCATTACCTTCATCGATTTTGTGGAAGGATAAAAGGAAAGAAGATAAATTACAAAACATAGAAAGGAAAGTAAACAATAAAATAGAATAAGAGTGAAAATGTAGAATTGCAAACATGATTATTTTTTCGCTAACAAAGTTAAAGTTTTCACATTGTTATGATTTGAATCTTATTCAATATACATTTGTTTTCTAAATAATTTCTTTGATCCTATCTATTTGAATTGATTATGAAATTGTTTCAATTAAATGGTCTATAATTATTTTTTCATTCAAGTAATAGTTATTATTCTTGAAATTCTTTAAGTGTCTTTATTTTCTATAGTACCTAGTGGTATCTTTTATGTGGTAGTGATTTTCAACTCGAGACCTAGATGTAGGAAATTGATTGAGTTTGTTTTCAACTGGCTTATTCTTAAGGTCATGGCTATCTATTTTGTTTTCTAGTTTGTTTATTTTTTTTATCTGGTCCATTTCAGATACTTGCCAAACCTTAAAGAAATTAAGGTTGTGAAACATAAGAGATGTCAAAGAGCAAGACTATATTACCTAAGAGAAAAACTCCCGAGGTTTTCAACCTTCAAATAATGATTCCATGACTTCAAAATCTGACTCCATTCATTGTTATGAATGCTCGTTGCTTATGTAGGTAAGTAGATGATTGACCAATGCATTCTAATATATATAAATGGAAGGTGGCAAATGTGGGCATTGTAAATGTCAACCACCATATGTTATAAAAAAATTGGGACATCATTGCTTAAAGTTGAATTTTTTTCTTTTTTCTTTTGAAACAAACCCATACATGTGACCAACAAATTACATGAATTTATTTACATGTTATTTTGTGTGGCACTCTCTATTTGATGAATGACGAGATATTTTTTCTGATTAGTTATGAATGTGGAACAAAAATCCTTCAGTTTTAGAAGCTTTGAGGAAGAGGTTTTGATTTTTTTTTGATTTTATTTGATTTGATTTTATTTTTTTTCTCGTTGATATTTATACATACTTATTCTACTCCTTGTTCCTATCTCTGTTCATTGTACACATTTTATGTTTAATACCGAGGCATGTTCATAACAAAAAGTGTGCAACAATATCATAAATGAAGGATATAGAGAAGACCTTCCCTATTGTGTGTCAAATTCAAAGTGAGTAGTAAACCTTAAATGATGTAGTTAGAAAATACATATTTTAAATCACTATTTGAATAATTTCGAAATAGATATTTCAAAAAAGAATTGATGGTCTAACTGTTTTTTACTTAGACATAATACATTCCTACCAAAATTATCTTTTAGCGTAAGAGAGTTTTGACTCTGGAAATTTATAGCTATTTATACTTCCATGTTATATATGTAGGCTAATCGGGAATTCATTGTTCATTATTCTCTCTGTGTATATTTTATCGTTTTTTATAATATACATGTCTAGCACAATATTGTAAATAGAGAGTTTGAGTCTCAGGGTTGTTGAAAAGTGTAACTAGGTTCAGTCTTCATAATGGCATGTGTAATTGTGATTTTATGTAATTGATGTAAATAAGAAAATAAAATTATTTTTGTAATGCCTGAATCATGGGTTTCATGATCAAGAAATTTTATTTTAGTTAAGATTCCCATTATGAGCTTATAGGTTTTATCATCAAGTCATAAAAGTTAAATTGAGTAAACGTCATCTATGAAGGACCCTTCTTGGGCATGTTAAATTTTTATATGAGTCAATGAAAATGTAAAAAATCCCTCCAAGACCAAGATTAATCTCCTCCAAAAATTTGGCCTCAAGATGTTCTCCAAAAGGCATGTCGGCCTAGTCTCCAAATCAAGTCAGCTTATTTAAATGAGCAAACTACTATAAATATGGTAGCTCAGCCTCATTTGAGAGAGATTTTCTATGAAGTTCTGAAGAAAGGAAGAAGTGCAAAAAAGTCAAGGAAGATAGCCTCATAGCTAGCAATAATAATGAAGGAAAAGAGAAGTTTATTGGATTTGTTTTAGAGCTTAAATCCTCCACATGTGTGAAGAATCTATCTTGTCAAAACTATAGAAAAAGATGAAGTATCATAGTCATACTTGAAGGTTGAATCTAGGAGGAAGTTAAGGTGAATCTAAAGAGGAGCTTGAAACAAAGAAGTCTCCTACTAGAGAAAAGAAGATCAAGGGTCAAATTTGGTAAAATTACAAGTGCTTGGTTTTCTGAAATAGGGCCTAGAAGTGCACTGTTGAACCAAGGGGTTAGGAATAGTTTGTGGAGTGCCAGTGAGGGATGAGCCTAGCGAAAGCATAGGCTATGGGGTTTATCTATTTCCCTTTCGAAGCAATCTGAGAAGCATGGGAGTGTTGAGAAATATAAGCAGTTGAAACCCACTAAGAAAAGTTCAAATTCAACGAAAACGGACTAGAAGGATTTAAACAGTTGCAATGTTAAATCAATTTCAAGTAAGAGGCAGGAGCATCAAACAAATGTACTATGAATTCTCAATCTGGGGGAAGTTTTACCAAGTATCTTTGGAAGATGCCAATTTCACTTCATGAGCTCCATTATACTGCTAATAGGGCACAATATGAGGAGCTAAAGAAAAATGCCTTTTTCCTTATAGACAAGGATTTTTGCCTTATAGACAGGGTCTGCTTGGGTGTTTGGGACTCACTTATAAAGGTTGAATTTCCATGAATAGATTGACTAGGATCTTGAACATTATTTCTTGATGAGTTCTCCCCAAAATGTGGATCTGGAGTAGGGCACAATGACCATTCTCAGGGCCAGTGGATTTTTATCCCTTGAAAGTATGGAAATTAGGCCACATAGAATAAGGTAACATTCGACCTGCAATATTCATTTTAGATGTTATTACTAGATAGACAATGTGTGGAGCTTGGTTAAAATGAGGACTACCGAAGATATTGCTACTAGAACAGTGGGGAGGTTGTCAAAATATATCATTTCTAAGCAATTCAAAGGTAATGATGTGTAGTGTGTTGAAACATAAAACTTGTGAAGGATATATCAAAGCTATCGATTGGTAACATGAGATTTCCATTCATTGGAGAAACTCTCAAAAATATTTCTCCATTCAAGACCTTCGATGGTGGTCCCTTCCTTCAAAAAATAATTTCAAGGTATCAAATTTAGTTCTTCGTACTTTTGAATTGTTGCACCCATATTAGTTTTTTATGTTTTTCAATTCAATTATTCATGTTGCTATGAATTTGAGATACAGTGAAAATATTTATTGGGTGTTAAATTAATGAATATGTATGGAAACATATTCAAAATCCACATATTTGGGAAGCCTACCGTCATAATGGCTAGTGTAGAAGCAAAACAATTTGTTTTCCAAAATGAAGGTCGGTTGTTCAAGTGTGCTTATTTGTATCTTCATATTCTTGATGTGTTTACTTGTATATTCATGGGTGGGAGCTTCTGTCCTCTGGGTTGGACAATGGTTCATAAAGAAAATGCCTCTTGTCAAACATATCTACTCAGTCTCGAAGAAAATAAGTGCTACCATTTCTCTAGATGTTCCTGAGATTAGACATCATATATTGGGCCTTTTAAAAACATGTTATTTGCATGTTAAATTGTATAACTCCCTTTTAATAGGTACATGTGCATGTCTTTGTTTGACTTTTAGAATCATAAGCATGATGTGGTATTTTGCATTGCTTTTAGGCTTTAGCACATTTACATTATAGAAACATGTTTTATTGTGTAATCAAGTATCAAGTCTGGAAAGTACCAGATCACTAACACTAAGGAAATACTTTTTTTACCTAATTTATAGTTAGATTTCAAGAGAGTATGCATTCATGTTTTCTGTCTTGATGATGAGTCTGGGTCTAGACTTGAAATGTCGACAAATATAAAGATGAACACTGTGGAAAATCCAAACTATTCTCAGAAACCACACCACAGAAATCTACAATCCAAAATATTATTTTCTTATACCTGTTTGATTTTGCAAAAATTATATTTGATTTAATTTCTGGAGCTTTTCCATAGATTGAAATATAATCGATTCCTAGCTTTCCATTCAATGAGATATGAATTGGTAAAATAAAATAAATTTTTGGATACATGTATTGTTAATTGAAGAGTTGAGGTTATGATTGTGGATAAGGGGGTAATTTTTTATTGTTTTGTTAGAAATTGTCTTTAAGGCTTATACATGGCTTATTCTTCGCATATTAGAACAGAAGGGCCTTTAAAGAGGTTGCAATTATTTGTCACCCACATGTAGGGGAATATGGCTTTGGTTTCATTACATCATCACTTGTCATTTTGATTGTTTCTTATGCTCTAGATATCTTTGAAAATGCTTTAGATATCCTTGAATTTGAATCAATACTGAAGCATTCCACATGAATGTTGAAACTGAGTGGTAGATGGAAATGTTTCTTGCATATCTGAAAATTGATATCTATTTGCAGATTATCATTATTGTCATAAATAAAACTCCATGTTTATTGGTAAACATGCAATGTGTTTTGACATGCTATAGTTTAAATAAATATTACTTCAATTTGTATGGAAGGTAGTTCTTACTTTTCTCCCATTGTCATATGCAGGTTGAGAGTGGAGATGAAGAACTATGCAGTGTCTATGTTCCCATGAATCATCTATATATTGGTGACATTTTCCTTGTTAACTCTACATATATTATTCGACCAAACGTATCTATTTGTGAAAGAATAGGTTGGTAATCATGCATTTTTATTTCATTACTATTATTATTTATGGTGTATATGTTTCCATGATATATTTCATTCTTTTTTGGATTTTTTTTCATTGATCTAGGGATGATACTTTACCCTCTTCTTTTCACTTTCCAAAACATGCTCTTTCCATTCTATTTTATACTATAGTTTGCAATAAAATTAGCTATCCATCCTTACTTCCTTAGAGACATGTATTGTGACTTCCTATCCCAACTTCATTGGAGACCTACATTGTGACTTCATATATTGTACATTTCTAGTAGTGGAAAGTAATCGTAGGAGGAAGTAGAAGGTTATTAATGGGGAATGGACTCCCAACATAGGGATGTTGCATTGTAGTAGTAGGACCTACAATTCTAATGAGCATCAAATAAATAACAACCACAAACCAAGGAGGGCCCACAAGGCATGACACCAAAACCACTTAGCGATGTTAATGGTAGAGTGAAGGAGGATGCTACAACATTGGGGACCTGCACTCCAAAGGAATGGAATCCCAACATGGGAATCTACGACTTTTGTAATGTGTTACGAAACCAGCTCAAGAAAAGATAGAAAATATAGATCAATGCCTTAGAATTCAGCCTCTTCGAGGGGGCAACCTCCTTTACATTACATAAATGAACAATTCTTGGATGATACAAATGAAAATACCTCCTTTCTACTATATGTAGGAGTTTAAGGGGTCATAACATAATCAAAGCCTACATAACAATAATAATGTAAGGGCACAATAATAACAATAGTGGGCTTCTATGGGGCACAATAGTAACAATATGGGCACTACCTGGGTACATCAATATAATAAGTGGGTTGTACTAATAACAATAAGGGGTTACACTAGTAGTATAGGGGCCTAACACAAAATGGCGGGAAGAGAGTTGTATTGGGGCCTCCACCCCTGCTGAGGTGCATTCCACTGAGGCTGTGGCTGGACATGTGAGTGAAATGAATGAGCAATAGGTTGAGTATGGTATTGAGATGGATAAGACCATGGAGGAGGTGCGGACCAGGAAGGATGAGCAGGGGAACCCCAAGGAGGTATTTGAGCGGATTGGTTGGGGCTATAATAAGCTTGGGATGTCCCTTGCATCCCCTGCTGGTAAGGTATGGGCCCATGCGGCCTCCTTTGGTTGAGGAAGTAGAGAGGTTCAGTGGTTGCCTCAGTCCCCTGGTACATGGCTTTAAATCTGGGCAAGGTTGGGCACTGGTTTATGGGGTGGTCTTCCTCACAAACAAAACATACCTCTACTGAGTGCAATGGACACTTGTTCTTAGGATGCTTCCTCGTACATCTGGGACAGAAAATGGCCAAAGCCCTCTCAACTTCCTCTTTATTTTGTTGGATTCAGAAAGTATCAACTTGCATGGCAATGGTCTGTCTCATCTCACTTTTGAGGTCTTCCATCTGATTAGCAAACTCATGCTTGGAGAAGGTGGTACTAGCTGAAAGTGGATTCCCCCTACCTCTTTTCCAGGTTTCCCTAGAATGGTTCCTAAACACAGTCTTTATGTCCTCATAAGGTAGTTGGTAGATGTCTCCTCCAACTAGCAAATGAAGGGTATCTAGCTGGTCTTCAGGGACTCCTCGGAGCAGGACCAGCTTCAAAGATTCAGGGTCAAGTGTGCACTTGGCCCATTTATAACTAAGTTGGAACCTTTCCTCGTAGTCTTCTAAAGACTCATCATTTCCCATGGTCATCTGAAAGATCTCTCCCTTTATTTCTTTTGACCTACAGTAGTCCTGGTATTTGTTGTTAAAGGCTTGCTGCATTTGAGCCCAAGTGGTGATACTATTTCCAGGTAACCCCATGAACCGGCATAGTGCTGCATCCTTGAGGGTAGAAGGAAAGAGTTTCAACTTTTGCTTGTCCTCGGCATAGTCATAAGTTCGACAAAGGACAACAAACTCAAACAGGAAGGTATCAGGGTCTTCAATGGTCAATCCATGGACGTGAGGTAAGGCTGAGGGACTTATGTTTTTCATTTTCATGTCCCCATTGGTCTCTCGGATGGGAAATGCACCTTCTATTCTCTCCTCATCTCCTATCTGTGTTCAACCATGGTCTCAAGAGGGATGTTCTCTTGCTCTTCTTCTGTTATAGGATCTTCCTATCTCTCTAGAGGTTCACCTATAGGTTCTTCTGGATCACGACCACCAAAGAAGAGAGAAGGGTGACTCAGTGATGTAGTGGGGGTGTTGGGTAAGAATTTTTGGGTATTGTCTCTGTTCCTACAAGGCATGAAATGAAATATTTTTGGTTGCTTTTGTTTTTTTTTTTTTTTTTCTATTTGTACCTGCAAAACTGAAAGAGATTAAATTGCAACTAACTAAAATCTATCTTGCTGAAACGAAAATGCGGAATTGAAATTAAAGCAGGAAAGGACTAATCTATTTTGATGAAATGAAATTGCAAGAATGAAATGTTAGGCTATGCTTGCATAATTGAAATTATGAAATTAAAATGCTAATCTACGCTTGCAAAATTGAAATTGCGGAATTGAAATGCTAATCTACGCTTGCAGAATTGAAATGCTAGTCTAGGAAAACAGGAAATGTCTAGTCTACTTTTGCGGAAATGAAATTGCAGAATGGAAATGAAATAAACTACTTAGCAGAAGGTTGTAGTAGGAAAATAGAAGAAAAGCAGCAATCACAAATACTCTGATGCTTCCCCAGCAACGACACCAAAAATAATGGCGGGCTCCAGTATTGCAGCAATAATGCTGCAACTCCTGGGACTCCCTTCTTTACTTTTATCAACTCGGTAGTTCGTAACAAACTTGGAAGCGACGGTGTTGTATGCACAAGTACTAGCTCTTGCCGCAGCTGTCACAAGTCCGCTAGGAGCTTAAGCCAACTTCTATGAGCTCTGAGAAGAAGCTTTTTAATTGATGGATGAAAGCTAACTCAAAGGAAGCTAATCTACTTTGCGGAAAGAAAATAAAGAACTGAAAGGAAATGCAAACCCTAGCAAACCCTAATTTTACCAGCTAGCCCTATTGATGCAAGAAAGAGGATGCAAGCTACTGGAAGAGATGTCATTGACTTCTAGGAAAGTAAAATGCATGCACCTAAGCTACTTCTATGGTAAAATCTGAAGAAAACATATTTTTGTATTTTTTGAATACGTTGTCAGAATTATCATACATGTGATTTAATTGTTTTTGACTATGCAGAGGTGGATCGGTGAGAGGAAATGCTTGCAGGAGGTTGGGAAGGTCCAGAGAGGGCCTAAAGGGTCCCTAGCATCCTTCTAGAGAGTTTCAAAAAGTTTGGCTATCAAGAAACCGCTTTCGTGAGCTTCTACAGGAAGTCTGCAGGGGTTCTACAAGATGTTATGGAATTTCTACAGGATGTTCTGTAATTTTCTACAGGATGTTCAGAGAGGGGATTTTGGAGGATTGATGGAGGAAGAAAGTTGAAGGAGTGGGTATGGAGGTGAGATAAGGGTGTGAGGAGGTCCAGGACTTAGTGGATGGAGCTGAGGAGTGGTGAGGATGGTTGGATTTGTTCAAGGAGGAGTAGAGCATTGTTGCACAAAAATATGGGAATTTAGGGCAAAGCGAGTGAATATGGAAAACTTAAGGCAAGAATATGGGTTGGAGGATGGAGCGGGTGGGATTGATGGCGTATGGGTAGGTAAAGAAGTGTTACAGGTGCTCTGCAAGTTATTTTTCAAACTGAACAACCAAAGACTTGGAAAATCAGGGACCTAATTACTTTGACCTAATCTGACCTAGATAACAACAAAGAAAATGAACAACAGTATATTTGCAACAAAATCATGTGAAGTAACTATGCAACTAAGAAATCATGAACCTAAGCATGCAACCACAACTGATATCAACTTCGGCAAATGCGAATCTAACACTAGTAATTGCATGGTGAAGTAAAGATAATGTTTTTGGTGGCAACAAGGTCAACTTGGTCCCAGCTCATGATCCCAATGAGGGAGAGGTTAGATCCAAGGTGCTTGATAGCCTTTTTCTGAAGATATTCCCTGTTATTAACCTATCAAATCAATCCAAACATGAAAAGCCTTCTTAATCATCAACCATGAGCTATGTAACTAAGAAAGATTCTAATCTACTTAATAGAAATTATTTTGCAAAGACATAAAAAGCAAATAACAATACACAAGGGAAGCCTTGGCACTTGGGTTGGGCCCAACCCCAAGAGCTACAGGCTCCTAAGAAGAACTCAAAACTGATGCCAAATCAAGCTGTTTTCCATTACTAAAAAATAACCGTGTCACAAGAAAGTTATACAACAATAGCTACAAAATGAGCTGAGAAAATAACAGCACTCTAGTGCAAAAAAAACAACAGTCCAAAAAGTAATCTACAAAGGCTGGAAGCCTTCCTATTTATGCACTACGAGGGTCTCCAATAGCCCTCCTTAACTCAAGGGGCTCGGCTGCTCAAACTTCCAGTGATCAACCACTTTACACAAGACTGCTCGGTTACCCTTGGGAATCCTTTTCGATGGCCTGCTAAACTCCGAGCTGAGGGTGGAGATTTTGAGGAAGGGGCCATTTAATGTAAGGGATACCCTTCCTATGAATGCTCACCCTTGTTCCTTCATGCTTGGCTATCATTTGGCTCATAATTGCTTGGCCTTGGTCCCAAAATTTGTCCAAAAATTTGCATTAACAACATGTTAGCCTCCTTGGTCAAGTGACTATCCTCATTCGTTCAACTAACATAAATATACTCAAAAAACATGCATAAACTATGAAAAATGGTGGATTGACGAAGAACAACAAGGCAAAATGAGCCCAATAAGTTACCCAATTCCGGGGCTCATCAGAGGTTTGTTCATGGATTACTGAACAACAGTTATGTAGAAATCTATCTATAGTGTGTTGGATGCATGTTAGTGGTTGTCTAGTTGTCCTAAGTGTTGTGGATAAGTGGTAGACTTGTCACAACAAGTGGGTTGTATATTCCCTAAGGATTGACTTTTGGAGCAACCAAGAGCAGTCAAGTGGGTTGGTTTTGTTGCCCTATTTCACTGGTTTGGTGTTTGCCAAATCATACTTAAGAGGGATCATTATAGAAGCAGTAGATCACTTAACGAGTGACTATATGTGGGAAAATCTTAAAGCCCTAAGAAGAGTGATAGTAGCAGATGATTTGTCACAAAGATAGGGCAGATCTAGAAGGCTAAGCATTACTCACAAACGTAGTTATGAACAATTATTTTCGTATGTAGTATGCAACAGCTTGAAGACCTCAAGCACAGTATGCATGAAAGGAGCCATGGACTATTAGGAGGCAGATTAATAGAGCCCTAGTTCGGGGTAGATCCAGAAGACCCTACATGCAGACTTCTTAATGGAGCTAGAAGGCTGCTAGTGGGAAGATCAGTGAGTCAAAGGTCAGTGACCTAAAGGATCTGCATTACGAATTGTGGAACTGAAGATGAATGCCTTCAGAGGGAGAAACCTTAAGCAACAAGGCGGGAAGTGCTCAAAATAGAGAAGTGATGGACTTGCAGAACATGGTGGGAGAGAACAGGTCTTCACATCAGGTTCCGCAAAAGAAAGCAAGGAAGTCTTCTAGTTTAGAGGGTGCAATTTCAGTAGTGGAGAACTTGGTAGTGTTGGAGAGAGATCCAGGTGGACGAGGGTATTCTAAGAACACCTTCCTCAGTAATAGGGAGTGTTGAAAATTGTAGCGAGAAATGGTTCCTTGGAGCCTCAACGAGTTTCTCCTTAAACATGCATGAGTTCCTATGAGTTAGGAGCTAATTCCTGAAAAGTATGACGAGTTCCTAAAATTTAGGGTGTATTCCAAAAATTTAGGAAGTATTCATGAAGCAGTTAACTGATGTGTCAAAGTGGAAGGCTAAGTTATCAATCTTCTAGTGCAAGTTAATTTAGGAAAATAACTTGTGTTTGAGTCTCAAGAGATAGGACAACTTGTATGAGTAGTTAACTCATGCTAACTCAAGCAATCACAAAAGCAAACTCCTTAATTAGAAACTCACCAAATTTTTCCATTCGAATTGCTTTAAAAGGAGGAGTGAAGGCACATTTGTACTCATTATTTTGGTGAGCATGAGTTGGTGATACCAAGCAATAGGAATCAAAAGTTTGTGCATGGAGCTTGTGAGAGAAAGAATGTGCGAGAGAAGCTTGTGCACAGGTTGGTAAAGCGCAACATAAATCAAAAATCTTGCAAAGGTTTCAAGCTTAGATCAACAAGGAAAGACAAGTGTGTCTTTCAGATTGAAAATGTAGCATTTTGTAAGAGACAAATTGCTCATTTTTTGCTATTAATAAAATTCTCATCAAGCAAAGAGTTTTCCTAATTAGGTTCCCTAGACAATTATGTGTTTTTGAATTGTGTGATTGTGTATTTGTTTTTGTTCCTATTCCACTGTAAATTTAATAGAGAAATTTTGCATCTATATGAAAAGAAAATAATTTTTAAATTATTCATATTAGCAGTTGCAGAATTTCATGGATTTTCTACCGTTTTAAGCTATTTTGAAATGTTTGAAATTATTAAACTATAAATTGAAACTATAGTAAACTATCATTTTAAATTATTAATACTTCAAATTATTTGTATATCTATTTATCGCTCCAAACCAATGGTCGTATGTTTCAAAAAGATATATGTTTGAATTACGTAAAACAATGGTCACATGTTTCAAAATAACCCCATGCGTGCATGTTTTAAAATAAAGCCATTGCAACATGTTTTTAACAAGTTTTGAGGCTTTAGATATGATTTAAAATAAACTCGTGGTTGCATGTTTCAAACGATAACAAACCTATGGTCACATGTTCCAAATTAGATGGTTGCATGTTTCAAACTATATGTGTGTGTATGTGTGTTTGAAAACCCATAACCACATGTTTCAATCTAAATGTTTCAACCTAATGTATCAATGGCGATATGTTGCAATTTAAATGTCTCAACCTGATTGTTTGAAATCCATGGTTGCATGTTTCAATCGAAATGTTTCAACCCACAGACACATGTTTCAAACCATGTGGCAAATAAACCCATCACCTCATGTTTCAAAATAAACTCATGGAAGCATGTTTTAAACTATTATGATGGTTTGATGCTTCTGTTGTGGCCAGCAACAACCCCCCCCCTTTTTATTTAGTTTTAGTAATAAAGCTAAATAAATGGGGACCCTTCTAAAAAATAAAAACTAGCACTATATTTCCCTTTGAATAAAACATGCTATCATAAACTTAGGAAAATACCCGCAAAACCTAAAAAACTTAAGTTTTATGATAAGTTCCGAATAAAATCGTTCTCTTAACAATAAAACATCGCATCGCAAAGGGTAATGGGGAAACATCATATAAATAAGCTTTTGAAATTGCGAAAATGCAATGTGAGATCACGCACCTTAAAGACTCATCGCACATCGTGGATTTCATACGCCGCAAGTATCACCTAAGGTAAAATATCCCGATCCGACGATATGCGATAAGACATCTCGCAAATCGCATCTCGCAGCCACCTAACGAAATAAATTATTGTTAACAAAACGGATTAGCAATATTGCGAAGCAAATCACAAAATCGCTTTATCGTAGATCTGCAGGGCTCATGGTTCAATAAAGTATTTCTCATAATCTGATACCGAGTTATGGGCATGAATGTCAATTTAGTGGTTAGTTGATGATCATTTATGAGATAATATTTAAATCTGATTGAAATGTTATTTCACGTAGGGTGATGTCTTTGATATGATTTCAGAATTAAAGAGTTTTCCCATCACCTTATCTCTTACCATTATTCTTTCCTTACTTGTAAATATGCAGGAGCAACAAGCAGAATAATATACGTAGCAGTGTGCAGAACGTAATGGGAAAGAAGGGAAAAGCTCTGGTTGCTGAGGACAAAGAGATGACGCCCTTATACACAGACACCACCTGCAACAAAGATGCCGACATAACCACTTGGGAAGGCATGTACAGTCTGCTTGAAGAAGAAAATCCCAGAGTTGTGGAGGTTCAAGCAACAACAGACTCACGCGGGTCGTCTGAGGCATCAATCACTGAACTTGCATGTTCATTCCTTCATCGAATAGCAGATGAAGGAATGAACATGGAAATTTCCTTCAATGAAAATGCTCTGCATGTTCATTTCTTACCAACACACACAAATTGGGAAACTAGTCCCATTATCCCCAGTCGGACCCACCATCCCAAACAAAAAGGAGCTACTTTCAAGCTTCGGACCGGGTGGGTATCCCCCCTTGTTGTAGACCCAATTTTTGGGGCTTCAACATATTTGGTACTAGAAGGAGGGCCCTGAACTGTGAATGGCTAGTAAATCCAAATCTAAGTACCATTCTAAGAGTAAATCACACTCAACAACCACCCCCCCCCCCCTCCATCGCATTCTGAATCTTTAAATCCTAACTGAGAAGTTGAGAAAACAACAACCATTGCCACAAACCCAAACATTTCAAAGAAATCTACTACTGAACCTCCTGAAGTTGAATCTTTGATTCATAAACTTGAAGGATTTTCCATATCACCGCAAAAGTCTGAAATATCTAAAGGTATTGTGACTTCGCAATACAATCCTTCTCATCCTTTAACCATATTGCAGAGTGAAAAATTTGGTATCAAATCAATTGAATTACCTCTACATAAAAGGAAAAGAGCAAGGAAGTCACCTCAAGGGTCTGATAGTGAGACTCTTTCATCATCAACATTCATTCCAACTTCCCCATTGTAAAGTCAACCATCTACCCCTCCACTTCAAATTGTTGTCCATCAGAGTACTAGAAGTTTAACATCCTCATCTCTTCCACAAGCAACTTCATCTGCGCTTTCCTCTGTTAGTAGTTCAACGATGGCCCAAAACCCATGGAATAATCTAGGGGCAGTGTCAATTCCTGCACCCTTGAGCCAATTATCGGCCCATCCTGAAAAATGGTTGCCTAAGTTTAATCCTGAAGCAGACATGCTAGCAGAAGAACACATAAACAAATTTATGTTATTGATAAATTTAAATGGTGTTAGTAATGAAGATGCTATTATCCGACTCTTTCCTTATACTTTACAGGGAGCAGCCGAATCCTGGTATTTTTCATTACCATCAGGATCCATCACTAGTTGGGACATTTTCCAAGAGCAATTCTTGACTAAGTTCGGCGATGATAGATCTACAGCAACACTAATCAATGATCTATCAAATCTAAATACTGAATCAAGAGAACCTATCAAAGATTTTAATTCACGTTTCAACAGGCTTTTGAATAAAATTTTGACCGCTTCCAAGCCTAGTGAAGAAGTTTGAAGTGAATCATACATATCTGCTTTACCATCAAACATAGCGATCTTCATTGATAGGGCTGTCAAGACAACCTTGGCTAAAAACATGAATGACGCGATAGTGGTAGAAAAATGTATCTTAGCTTTAGAAAAGAAAAACTCCGTCGATGAAAGAAAATATAAGAAGGTTACTTTTAGAGATGATCCTAAGAAAAAACAATCAAAAGATGCATTTGATTTAGAAGGATTACATAAAGTCTTAAAAACCATGTCTAACGAAATGGTTGACATTAAGAGACAAGTAGCAGAGACTTCTTCAAAAAATCCCTACAAGCCTTATAGAAAAGATCCCTCAAATGATTCAAAGCCTCCCAATGCTATAACAAATGCAGAATCTGAAGGAGAAGAAGAGGAAGTTTCTAACGAAGAACCTACTGATGAAGATGAAGTTGTAGAAGTATATGGAATGTGGGACTTCATCCTTCCAGACGAAGAGGATCAAGAAGCATCACCAGCTACTACCAGAAGTAGAAATCAGCTCGATCCTCCACAACCTAGTTCTAAACAGAAGAGCATAAGCTCAACATCTAAAGATAAAGTCGCAGGTAAGAAATCATCACCAAAAGCGACTCAAACAAGCCCAGTCCAATCTGATCCCTCAACTCCATTTAAAGCACTGTTGTTTCTGATGAGATGGAGTATAATATCGTTGAAGATATGAAGAAGACTAGGGCTAACATTACTTTTCATGAATTGAGAAAATTGAAACATCAACAAAAGCTACTTTTGAAAGAGTTACATGAAATTCCCGTTGTGCCTCTTCCTGCCGTTGTGATCTCGCAAGCTTCTCATGAAATGGGAAGACCTCCAACTAATATGGAAAATAAATTTGATCCAAATGATATTGCTTTCATTGGAGGTAGGTCAAAATCCCATACTCCCCCATTCCTTCTTACTTATGAAATTTTCAATAAAAACTTGCATAATTTTTGGTAGATTCAAGAGCTTCATCTAATATCTTACCTAAAACAATATGTGCAAAGTTTCCAACCTCAAAAATCTGCAGTACACATAGTTCAGCTGGACCGATCGCAAGTTGAAGTAATCGGTGAACTAAATCAAGTTACCACAAGGTTGTGATCTAATCCAAAGGTATGTCAAGTCATTGATATTTTAGTTGCATACATTCCCAAATTTTATGGTTTAATTCTTAGTAGGGATTGGTCCGAAAAACTTCATGGATACTTTGTGACCGACTGGTCACATATGTGGCTCCCTTACAATGGTAAACCGAATCAGATAAAGGTTGAGCAAGAAGGAAACCAAAAATACATAGTGACAGAATTGGAAGGAGAAAACGAACCTGTAGCATACATCAAAAATATAATTGGCAACTATTTTGTTGACTCTTTCTTAGGAAATTTTAATGCTTATACTTCACCTTACTTGGAACATTCTATTCTGTCTCAAGTAGAAATTTTTTCTCAAACAAATAGTTCTAAATGTGTTCGTTTTATACATAGTCCTGTAAATAAATATTTATTTTGGAAATTATTTTTTGATGGTTCTAAGTCTAATGATGGAGCAGGAGCAGGATGTGTATTAGTTAGTCCAGAGGGAAACAAAACTATGCTAACATGTAGACTCGAGTTTGATTGCACAAACAACACTGCATAATATGAAGCTCTAGTCCAAGGACTATACAAGGCAATCAGATTAGATATCAAGTATCTACAAGTCTTCAAAGACTCGAAGATTATTATTAAACAGTTACGAAATACTATACATTGTCTATCAGGTCATTTGAAGCATTATCAATCTTTAGTTTAGGATATGACTGAACATTTTATATCATTTAATATTTCACCTATTCCCAGACTCCAAAATGCTAGTGCTGACCTCCTGGCTAATGTAGCTTCCAAGCTCATTCCCTCGGAAGACTATAGCCTAGACAAATTCTGAATCGAATTGATCTTTAGGCCCTCCATCCCTGATAACGTTACAAATTGGAGAATTTTCAATGATGATTTTGATATTGTAAGTTTCTTGACATCTGAAGGATCTTACATTAATCAGATAATTGATGAGGATCAACATGACAAGCAAGTACAACAAGAAAGCACTAATAATGCTATACCAAAATATGTAGTCAAGTTGGAAGACCTATATGATTTGGAAGATTGATTTAAAAGATCTACCAATTCAAAACTCTAGAGTTTAACTCTAAACTATGAATTAGTAAATCTAGGAACGAATACCAAGCCACAAAATATCAACCTAGGTCTTGGCCTAGCCCCAGAAGAAAAATTAGCCTACGTTCGGCTCCTGAAACAATACAAAAGTTTCTTTCCTTGGAACTACGATGATCTTAAGACTTACAACACTTCAATCATTCAACATACTATCCCAATGATAGCTGATGAAAAACCCGTCCAGCAAAAGCTGAGGAAGATCCATCCTTATCTGGAAAGTCAAATTAAGTCAGAGCTTAATAAATTATTGAAAGCCAAAATTATTTTTCCCATTCGACATTCCAGATGGGTTTCCAATTTGGTCCCAGTCAGAAAGAAAAATGGAGATATTAGGATTTGTATTGACTTTCGAAATCTTAACAAATCCTGTCAAAAGAATAATTTTCCTCTACCTCCTATGGAACAAATATTGCAAGCAGTTGCAGGATCAGAATTAATGTCCTTTTTAGATGGTTTCTCTGGCTATAATCAGGTTCTGGTCCATCTTGACGATCAGCGAAAACCCACATTCAGAACCAAATGGGGTACTTATGCATATCAAAAGATGCCTTTTGGTTTGATCAACACTGGTGCCACATTTTAAAGGGCCATGGATATCACATTCAAGGGATTAGTAAACAAATCAGTGGTGATTTACTTGGATACAATAACAATATATTCTAAAAAATGTGGTAATCACCTTAGAGACTTAAAGCAAATCTTCCAATGTTGCCAAAGGTATGGGATTTCACTTAACCCAAAAAAGTCCTTTTTTGCATTAAGTGAAGGAAAACTTCTTGGATTTATAGTGTCAAAATCTGGAATTCATATTGATCCCGATAGAATTAAGGAAAATTTTGAAATATCCTTATCTCATAATAAGAAAGCCATGCAATCCTTCCTTGGCCAGATTAATTTTGTTAAAAGATTTGTTCTAGACTTCTCAAGGATTGTGTTACCATTACAAGTAATGATAAAAAAGAATTCATTTTTCAAATGGGGCCAAGAGGAATATGAAGTGTTCAATCTGATTAAGCAAGCAATTATTAATGCCCCATCCTTAGCAACTCCAAATTTTTCTGATCCTTTTATTTTGTATACACTTGCCTCTGATAAATCATATGCTACGATACTCACTTAGGCCAATCAAGACAAGGTGGAATCCCCAATTGCCTTCTTTAGTTCAGATCTGCAAGGGGCTGAATTAAATTATTCTGACGTTGAGAAACAAGCTTATGCTGTTTTCAAAGCGATCAAATACTTTAGACCCTTTCTTCTTAAAACCCATACAAAGATCATAGTGTCATTTCCAGCGGTAAGAAATCTCTCAGTACAGAAATATGTGGGTGAAAAGAGAGCAAATTGGGTCACTGCCTTACAAGAATACGACGCTGAGATTAGGCCAACAAATATTGTAAAAGGTCAAGGCTTTTGCAAGATGTTGGTTGGAGCATTGCTTATTTCTGAAATATCATCTCCAAATCAAGAGGTACAAATGTATGAGGTAAGCCTAAACGATATTGAATCAAGATACACTAATATCATATTTTATCTAAAGAACGGATATGCTCCTTCAAATTTTAATTATACAAAGAAAAGATCCCTAAGATTGAAGGCTACGCAATATCAACTCATAAATGATGTACTTTTTAGGGTGAATTATGATTATGTTCTCCTTTGATGTCTTGAGAAATCTGAAGCTGAAAAGGTGTTGCAGGAACTCCATGATGGACCAGCAGGAGGACATTATGTGGGAGATGCTACAACACATAAAATTTTGCGCGCATGATATTATTGGCCTACACTATTTAAAGATGCGCATAGCTATGTAAGGAAATGTCAAATTTGTCGAACTGCTGCCGGGAGACAAAATAAACCATCATTTCCTTTGCAACCAGTCAATATCGATCAACCTTTTGATCAATGGGGATTGGATATAATAGGTGAGATCGTTCCTCACTCTTCTAAACAGCAAAGGTATATCCTTACAACTAAAGATTATTTTACTAAATGGGTAGAAGCAATTTCGCTCAAGACAGTTAATACTGAACACATCATTGATTTCATAGATCGGTTTATAATCACCAGGTTTGGTTTACCCTCTGCTTTAATGTTTGATAATGCATCATATTTTTCTGGCAATGTTGTGACTGAGTTTGCACTTAAAACAGATTTTAAACTTAAATATTCTACCAATTATTACCCACAAGGGAATGGGTTGGCTGAATCAACAAATAAAAACTTAATCAGAATCATTAAGCGAACCATTGATCAGAATCATAAAAATTGGCATAAATCTTTGATGTATGCTCTTTGGGCAGAGCAAATAACCCAAAAGGCTTCCATTGGCATTTCTCCCTTTAATTTAGTGTATGGGAAAGAAGTAGTTCTCCCAACTCATCTAGCAATTCCTTCTTTGGCCTTAGTTCAATTTATCGACAAAACACCAACTTCATCTTTACAACTAAGACAATTGCAGATCCTCAAGCTAGAAGAGCAACGAGAACAGGCTAAAATCACACACGCTCATCATCAAGCATTGGTAAAGGCTTCCTTCGATTCAAGCATGGTATCTAGGAAGGATTTTCAAATTGGAGATTTATTTTTGAAATGGGATAAGGCTCATGAGGAAAAAGGAAAACATTCTAAATTCCAACAAATGTGGCTTGGCCCATTCCAAATTGTTGAAATCATAGGTCCATCCACTTTCATGTTGCAAGATTTAGCAGGGAAAAGAGAATCTTTACCTGTTAATGGGTAGATCCTTAAAAAATACTTTCCATAGAAGATGAACTCTTCTATTTTTGTAAGTTATTGTTTATAGTTTTATTTTGATAATAAAATAGGCTGTAAATGGTTAACTTTGGGAATTCACAAAAAAGATTAGTGTTTCTTTTAGATTTTGTTTTTTCGCTTGTATAAATAGAATTGATTTGGAAAATCAATCATTATTATTGAAAGATACAATCGAATGCTACAAGCCTAAAAATGCTACTAGTTTCAACCTTACGAATTTTGATAAAAAACAACCTTTAGTGAGAATTTGTTTTATATTAGTCAATGAAAATTATCAATAACAAAACAAAGGTTCTCTATAGAAAAAATGTTTCCAAAAATTCTATAATTGTCGTCCACAGTTATTCTTAACGAACCAATGAATTCCTCCCCACGTAGGGAATTACGAGTTTCAAGGAGTAATCCAATGATACACTAAAAGCTTAAAGAATAAGAGGTCTCATCACGAGCCGACTTATCATGATCATAGATATTATAGCTTGCTAACATTGCCAAAACTGCATACCAAAACAGGCCAATGACTCAATATTGTTGCAATCAAAAGACAAGGGGTCTCATCACGAGCGATCTTGTTCAGTAAAGTTATAAATCAAGTGAATGGCACTGTCATAATTTGGCTACCAAACCAAGACATTGTTCTTTAAGAATTTAAAAAATAAACAAGAAACAACAAGTGTGGATATGGATTTATCTTTGAAAATTGTATATTTCTCCAAGTAGGATACAAGATCATTGTGGGGTAACATGTAACCTTGTTGAGGCTATGAATGCCTGCTGGCAGCAGAGGCTCTACCTATGACAAATGAGCATACTTAAAACTTATCTACAGAGAAGTCTTTGTTCTTATCTTTATAAATAAGTAGTGACTGATGTAAATACAATGACTAGCTTTGGGAAGCAAATAATCAAAGTTAACATAGGAGAAACAAACTACCATTAACAGCTGAAAGCATGATGAACTTTATATTTCTATAATAAAGTGATTTTCTAGAAAAAAAATTCTATTTTGGAAGTTTAGAAAATTCAAAAAAATAATCAGAGATAACTGGTTCTTCCTAGTGAATTGCCAATTGTTGTGGCCAAAAACAACCCCCTTTGTTATTTAGTTTTAGTAATAAAGCTAAATAAATGGGGACCCTTCTAAAAAATAAAAACTAGCACTATATTTCCCTTTGAATAAAACATGCTATCATAAACTTAGGAAAATACCGGCAAAACCTAAAAAACTTAAGTTTTATGATAATTTATGAATAAAATCACTCTCTTAACAATAAAACATCGCATCACAAAGGGTAATGGGGAAACATCATATAAAAAAACTTTCGAAATTGAGAAAATGCGATGCGAGATCGCGCGCCTTAAGGACTCATCTCACATCGCGGATTTCATACGCCGCAAGTATCACCTAAGGTAAAATATCCCGATCCGGCGATATGCGATAAGACATCTCGCAAATCACATCTCGCAGCCACCTAACGAAATAAATGTTTGTTAACAAAATAGATGAGTGATATTGTGAAGCAAATAGCAAAATCGCTTTATCGCAGATCTACAGGGCTCATGGTTCAATAAAGTATTCTCGTAATCCGATACCGAGTTATGGGCATTAATGTCAATTTAGTGGTTAGTTGATGATCATTTATGAGATAAGATTTAAATCTGATCGAAAGGTTATTTCACGTAGGGTGATATATTTGATATGATTTCAGAATTAAAGATCTTTCCCGTCACCTTATCTCTTACCATTATTATTTTCTTACTTGTAAATTTGCAGGAGCGGCAAGCAGAATAATATACGCAACAGTGTGCAGAACGTAATGGGAAGGAAGGGAAAAGCTCTGGTTGTTGAGGAAAAAGAGATGACGCCCTTATACCCAAACACCACCTGCAACAGAGATGCCGACATAACCACTTCGGAAGGCATATACAGTCTGCTTGAAGAAGAAAATCCCAGAGTTATGGAGGTTCAAGCAACAACAGACTCATGCAGGTCGTCTGAGGCATCAATCACTGAACTTGCATGTTCATTCCTTCATCGAATAGCAGCAAGACCTAATATTCTTCCATACACAGACATGGTTAAGTGGGTACTGGATAGTGCCGATATAACAGACAGACAATTCAAGTCTCAAGGCCAAGACCTCATTGGGTCATTCACTCCACAAGATTTGAGGCTTATGTATCATCTACTAGAACTAGAGGCAACCTACAACAAGTAGTTCGTGGAGAAGTTTGCCAAAGAAAACGAAGATTTGGCAGAGTGTACCAAGAACTGTTCAGCGAGGGAAGAACCATTAAAAAAAGACAAACACTGTATGTACAGTACTGGTTCCCTCTCCTCCCCATATTTCTTTGTTGCTGCTATGCTATGTAGACTATTTGGAAGGCCTGACGTCAACAAGTTTTCATCTGAGTGGCTACCCCTATTAGATGTAACCACTAATGCCATTATTATGGATTGGGCTCATATATTGTCTGATAATTTAGCTTCGGCTATTTGGAACTACCGGTCCAAAAGAAGTACCACTCAGAGGATTTATCCTCTTTTCTATTTAGTTGCTTATGTTATGGATGCAATCTGTTATGTTTCCAAATTTCCTTTAATGGGTTGGAAGTGGACTACACAGAATCCCTTGCCCATTCACATTTATCATAAGGAATTGTGGGATTCCAAGTTTATCCCGTATTTTTACAGAATTTTCCATGGAGTTATGTTGCCTCTGTATATAATGTTGTATAATAGGGACGCCCCAAGATTTTCCCCCGAAGCGGAAGTTGACATTCTCCCTATCGCAAAATGGTTTGGGGAAGAATTTTTCACCTATTTCAGAGTATTTAGGAGCATTGCTTCCCTTCATGTCCTACCTTTATATGTTCCTGATAAGTTATTGGCTTGGGAGATTGCTTACCAGACTTGCAGGGTGGGAGGAATGAGCAAAGAGTTGAAAGACAAGAAGGCCATTTGGCCGCAATTTCCTGTGGCTTGTGGGGCCTTTTCACTATTTAATTTAGATCATGCATTCAAAGAAGTAGACAATATGTTGTGTCTACGACTGTTCAAGTTTCCAAGAAGACAATTTGACCCTTTTGATGTCATTAATAATTTCACTACTGCTGTTAAGATAAAAGTATTTTCCAAAGAAGATGATCTTTTTGATGATGCCTTCCAACAGAAAAGCACACTGAAAGAAGTTTTACACATGGCTCAAATTCAATTTCCCCTAGCAGAATTCCAAGAATTCAAATTGTATAGAGAAAGGAGATTAGCTAACATGCCCTTGGATAAATTACGCTTGGAACCAATAAGGGAGCCTACTCCCAGTATTAGTTTAAGTGGAAGCTCAGGTACAGACAAGTCCAGGTCTAAGTATGGAAAAGAATCACCAGAATTCTCTAAACAGTCCGAGAGCGACCGTAATAAAAGTGAAGGGTTATTTAGAGACACTTCCCAATTTAAAGAATGCCCAGAGCAATAGGTCTTGACTACACCATAGGTAAAGGTTCCCTCTCCCATTATCCAGCCACCAAAGCCAGTAGGAACTAAGCTGGATAAAGAGTGGGAAACATTCAATGAATTGATTAATACTGAGGAGCAGAACACAAAGACACTTGAGGGTACAGTATAGACAATGACAGATATGATCGTGGAAATAGTCAACAATGCTCCATAAATTGAGCATATTCCCATTACCCCATCATTTGAAATCTCTAAAAATAGAGGAAATTCCTCCTCTAGATGTATTCTATAGTCCGTGGCATAAGGTAGTGGTAAGAAGGAAAAGAAAGAAAAGAAAACTCGACAGCGTGCTCTCACCTGAGGCAGAGCAGCTAGACGTCCTTTGGCGAGACCCTACCACTGACCCTACTGAAAATCTGACTAAGTTATCTCAGATCTCAGGAGCCTATGCTTCTGCTACCATTGATAAAGCATCCGAGGTACAACAATTACTTAAGGATAGAGAGGAACAAATCCAAATTTTGCAGCAACAACTATAGCAAGCTAGTGCCAACCGAGAAGTAGAGGAAAAGTTAGAAAAGCTACAACACGATTTTCAACAAGTGCAGCTAGGATACCAGAACAATTTGGCCGAAAAAGAAAATTAGTTGTAGGTTATGCTTGAAATGCACAGAGATGATCCCAAGCTTACAGAGTTTGTCTCAGAAGCCCTTGCCTTAAACGACCAACTCTTGCAACAGAAAGAGGCATTATGCCAAAGAATATTGGAATGGGATTCCCATTGCGAGATAAACGATAAAATTACCAATCAAGTCGTCGACTTGCGACATGATTATGATTTAATTGTTAAAAGAATTTATGATTATTTTACTTGGCAGGAATCGCAAGAAGGAAAGAAAGTAGGCGCACTCAGAATCATTGAAGCCCATAAAGAAATGCTTTTCCATAAATGGGACGCACAGATTAGGAAGGAAGAGTAGTCAGTGGAAGAAGCGGCTACAACGACAAACAACATCATTGACTGTGTCAATGAAAACCTGCACAGAGCAAACCTCATTTCAAAGACCGCACTGGGATTTCTCCCAAAGGCACAACAACTGCAGACAAGATAGAGAGAAAAAGCTGAGGAAAGGGCAGAGTCCATTAAGAAGTCAACCAAGTTGAATTGGAATACTTACTGGCAGTACTTGGTTAAACCGCACAGTCAATGCATGACTTTCAAATGCCTTAGAAACTCTACCAAGAAAATAGTGCCAACACTTGCCAATTCTGTTGTCGCAGGGCAACTAAAATCGGAGGTCGGGCAACTGATGCTCCTCAAGCCGATGTTGAATGCTTGCAATCTCAGAGAACAGATACATAGATAGTTAATTCCAGATCCAGTGTTAGTTTTAGTTTTGATTTATTTTTTCCTTAGATGATGACAATCATTTAAACCTCCTCTTATATTTTTGTAATAAACTATTTTTAGTATTTAGGAAGTAGTATTTTAACCCCTCTCATGCATAAAGAGAGGGGTCCTGAAATTTGTCAAAAACATTTCCTCAGAACATGCACTTCTACACCCTCAGAGGAGGTTTTGATGAATGAATGGAACGAGATTTATCGATATCCATGTTTAATGTCTGCTACTGAAATGCACTTTTGTACTCTTAGTAGATGTTGAATTAGGAAGAGATAGATCTATATTGTTGAAGCTCATGAGTAGGACTTGTTATCAACGGTACTTTTATCTCTTAATGATTTCTGCTTATGTGTCAAAGTAATATTTTATGCTCAGTTATTTATATATGAAAGCTTGAATGTTTGAGTTATCATTTGGCACTTTTGTACGGTGATGACTATTCTATTTTTGCTTGATGTATGAATGACTTATTATGTGATATGTTTCTCACAATTGTTTTGGCTAACTTCTTATATGAAACAATTCATTTTTATCGAATTCTTTTCTTGTAGCAATTGAATGATCTTTATTACCAATTGCTGTTAGAAATTATTTTAGATCGCATAAGTAAAATGTTGAATCTCGAGTTAGTTTTAGAATTAAATATTTTTGTTCATTAGAATACAATTGTATTGTTTTAAATTAGACTTAGATTAAAAGCATTTTACTTAGAAATCTTTAGAAAAAGGAAATATCAATTCTTACCAACACACACAAATTGGGAAACTGGTCCCATTATCCCCAGTCGTACCCACCATCCCAAACGGAAAAGGAGTTGCTTTCAAGGTCCGAACTGGGTGGGTATCCCCCTTGTTGTAGACCTGATTTTCGGGGCTTCAACAACTTCATATATATTTAAAAAAATACCCATGGCCACATGTTTCAAACTATTACAAATTACAAAATAAATCCATTGCCCCATGTTCGCCTCACTTATTTCCTAAACCATGATAAAGAGATTTACTTGCCTATAGGGATTATATAAACTATCAGGTTGTATATTGGTTTTTTGTCTCACATATGTCTTTTAAAACTATACATGATGAAATAAATATATCTCTAGTTTCAAACTAATATATGTTTCAAACTAAATCCATGGTTGCAGGTTTTAAATTGGATTTTTAAATTGTCGGTTTCAACATAACAATGATCATCACATTGATAAAAATGCCACAAAATCATATATTTAAGGAAATCTCGCCTCTTTTAATGAATGTCTTGGAACCTTGTGCATTTTGTTGGATTACTTACATGTATGTTTCGATTTCTCTTGCAAGTTGGGTTTCTATTTAGTAATAGAAAATTAGAGAATGTATTTTAATCAATCAAAATTTGCATTTAGATAATCTCATTATCAAATACTTATAATGCAAATTTCCTTGCTTGCTTGCTTGATGAATTCCCTCTCATGCACACTACATTTTCTTTTGGACTCCTATGAAGATTTGTGGATTTGCAACAACATACATATTCAAGTATCATTATATTTTTGTATTTCATTTGTGTTTTTAATGCAGTTTCAAATGGAAAATCAAGTTGAGACAACATGTCATACAACCTCCATACTCCATGGTGCATGTTCCCATTCACTTCCCACATCTGTTTCATATCGCACAAGCTACATATCCACATGGTATTGCACGAATTGATTCTGCTTCCCATTAAATGTCTCTGGCATAATAAGTGTGTGAAGGGTTCCTACTAACTCTATATGTGGTCTAATAAGGCCCAATTCCACTTCCAACCACTTCACACCACTTTGATACATGTCCTGATTAGGGAAAACACTTGTGTATATTGTCTAGTCATAGGATGATTTTACTTCCCACTAAATTATGGTTTGTGACATTATACTTCCCACTAAGTGACATATTAAGGGGAGGAAATGATTCTTCAATCATGCTTTGTAAAAGAAAAACACTAACCCATGGATTAATACATGTGAGGAAGTTAATTTAATTAATATGATCTATTGATGCAAATGAGGCGACGAGAATGGTGATGAGAATATGCCAAAATCTTTAATTCTAGTCCATTCGATCAAGATTTCTAATTAATAGTAGGATTAATATATGAACTTTCAATAGGGGGATTCCTATTGATGTGATAATTATTTGTCCTATATGGAACTCAATTCTTTGTCCTTATTATGTTGGATATTCAACAAATGAATTATTGTGCACTATACATTGTCCCATTATGTCAATGACTGACTAAGTCATAATGTTAAATCCTTGCTATTATATTGTTATGAATGCACTAATGCAATCTTCATTTTTTCAATTTTTAGAAGTGTGATGAAGAAGGATAACTTCAATGCATACCTCCATGATGTTAAAATTGGATAATCGTGCTATAATTAGAAGGAGTTTGGGGATGAAATATATGAATAATGGTTACCACAACCTCCCTTTACATTCTCGTTGTCTCTTGTTTCACTCATTGTGAATGGTTCTAGCACCAATTTTTGTGGTTTGTAGGGTATCAATGCAATTATAATGAAGTTGGTATGGATTCTTTTCTATGAGATGTAAAAGCTATGGGATCAATATTGGTTAATGCATTTGATCATAATTAGTTGGGGATGATGATTGTGTTGTAGGTACCATTCTAGATAACTTAAGAAATGTTAATACATAAATACCTCTTTATACAAATGGGTCAAATATTTCCTTGGGAATGGCCACATTATTTTACAACTTGAAAGCAATGCATGATCAATTAGATACATGTTTCTAGCCACCTTTGAGGTATCTATCAATTTGTTTTCCTTTTATTTGCAATTAAGTATACTGCATTAGTTAATATTAAATAATGTTATGATACAATTCATTTGGACCTAGTACATGCACCCTTGCAATGATTGTTGATAATGATAATGTTCACAATTAGGATGCTACTAAAACGTAAAGTTTTTCCTAGTAACAAATTTCATTTGAGAAGGTGCAAAGAGATTTTTTTTGAATGATTAATTTATTTTTAGGGATGAACATTGATGAAGAGATATGCTCATTATGTGGATATGACTACTATCACGAATCAAAAATACAAATAAAGAGGCCCCCCATATAATATGTTAAGTCACATGCCTATAATCCTAAGGACTCCAAGGATGTTTCATTGTTAAGAACCAACAGAGTTGTAAGGGTTGAATACCTAATGTAAAAGAAGGCCTATAGTTATGCAAACCTATTCTGATTCAATGCCAATGAAGTATATAGAGGATAAACAAACTAAAAATTTCAAGGATGAAATATGAAGTTTACAATCAAACATAGTCATGGACAAAGTTAATACATATTGTAGTGAACCTCTTGGCCACTTCACCCGAGCACTTATAACAAGGATGAATACATATAGTCCTCAAGGGATAAATAATTATTCTTCATTGTTCATTGGCATGTCCTTGACACATAATGATTGTGATATAAATACATGTAGGGGTGATAAGTCATGTTCTTGGTAAAGGGCATGACTTATGGTTATTACATATTAATTATACATTATGTAATAATCATTATATAACTATTATTACATGTTATTTATTTATTACATTTTGATAATAAATGTAATATACTTGAGGAATATTACATGTCTTCCCACCTTAAATGTTTGTTCTTAAAGCATGGGCAACAAGAAACTTCTTCTCATAGAATGAACAATGTTCTATAACTATCATCAATTACATAATGTTAAGGATAGGAGGAAATATGACGTTCAAACCCTAAAAAATATTAGTACATAAAAAAAAGTAGCAATCCATCCAACTCAATTATTTTTGTTCTTAGTCCTTCATGGTTTATTGTTGCATGGTTTTCTTCCCTTTCATTCAATGTATTATTGTAACAACTTCCCCAAATTGTAGTACATATTGATATTTGATAATATATTGTTGAATAATGGTTTTGTGATGCCATGTTCCTTGAATATTGATGAGTATTCCATCTTATTCTTTGATAATGTTGATATTGATCATCTTGAAGAAGAAAAGTCTGGAATATGCTCCATAGTTTGAATTTTGAGTCGACATTTCAAGTCCATAACAAGACCCATCATCAGGACAAGACACGAATCTCATGTCGGGTTTCCCTTCTGTGTAGGGAGATAATTCTTGTTTGCATATTTCTATGGGTAGTATTTCAAGAAGAAAAGTCTAGAATATGCTCTAAAGTTTGAATTTTGAGTCGATGTTTCAACTCCATACTTGGACCCATCATCAGGACAAGACATGAAAGGAGTGAAACGTGGTAGGAGGTTCATTTGTTGTCTTGATGATGGTCCTGGTATGGAATTGAAACATCAACTCAAAATTCAAACCATGGAGCATATTCCAGACTTTTATTCTTCAAATCCTACCCATAGAAATATGCAAATAAGAATTATCTCCCTGCACGCAAAGGAAATTTGGCATGATATTTTTGTCTTATCCTAATGATGGGTCGTGGTATGGATTTGAAATGTCAACTCAAAAATCAAATTGTGGAGCATATTGTGTACTTTTATTCTTCAAATACTACCCACAAAAATCAACAAACAACAATCAATCTTCTTGTTTTCCTTAAAAACTTCCTTGGAAATGAGGGCACTGAAATGGTTTTATACGTGATCGTTTTCCTTCATTCTATAGACCATTACATTTTTCTTCTTTCCAAAGACAATGACATCCTCTATCCTCTTTACTTCACTTTGATTACTCTAATCTTGGAGATAATGTCATTATACTTGGCATGTACATTCTCCAAATGGATTTTAACTTCTTCAAGTATTTTTTGGTGACCTTGAGTATTGTCTTCTTTATACTTTTGAAGATATAATGTGATCTCATCTATCAAATTATTATGTCCTTTCTCAATTCTTGATCATATTTTTTAATTATCTCATCAATATTTAGGGATTATTCAACCTTCTTACAAATTTCCTCTTTAATTTTTTTGATCACATCCTCTTCAATTTTTGTGGAAATAGTTTCATCCATGTTCATTGATTTAGGCAGATGCATTTTCACTTTCCTAATGTCATTAATAAGTTCTTGATTATGCTTACATAACCCCTTTGATTTTTTCATCTTTCTCTTTCAATTCTTCTTTTGACTCATAATTTTCCAACTTTCTTTGCTATTATTTTTTGCTTTAATTTTTAACCCCCTTTATAAGTTATTCATTGAGGTATTGAATCTTACACAATTGGCCTTTGTTCTTAAGCTCTTATTTCAGTTCATTATTAACTTTCTCTAACTTGGAAATTTTCTCTTTAACCTCATTGAATTTGTCTTCAGTTTGATGCAGTGCTTCCATTTTTAAGACCTTCATCCCTTTTGTTAAGCTTTCTTTATTTACAATTTCAACTTTTGGAATCTCTTAGACTAATACAACTTCATTGATAAACACATTAGGATTTTCTATGTTTATTGAGTCAATTTACCACCCTTAGCCATGGGTTGAATTTTTAGTTGTGTCAATTTCTTATTCTTCAACTTCTTCATTTATGTCAGTGTATTTTTATCATGATTTCTCAAATAAGAAATTTCATTATCTTTGAATGATGGTTTTTTATTGATGATTTCAATATCTCATTTGTGATTGTTTTTTACATCATTATTTTGTTGTTGCAAATCTTTTATCTGTTGTTTAAATCTGTGAATTTTTGTATCTTGCTTCTCTTGATACTCTCAATTGCATTGAGTTGCAACATCTTGTTGAATCGATACTTGATCGCTTGCTTATAAGTCACAATTCTCTTTCTTTAATTCTCGTAGTTGTTTTTTGAGGTATTTTGTATTTTAAAATACTCTTATAATTTAGATCCCAAGACACACACTTCATCTATGAGAAATAGGTTTTGTTCCCATAAAACTATAGAATCATTTTCCTTTTCAAATCCTTTAATTCTTCACAACTTTGTTGTGGTGATCACTTGCCACATTAGATTGTAGAATTTTGCATATGACTACAATGATTGTAGGGTCTAATGAAAGAACATTTGTGGATGACTCCACTGCAAAATCTTGTGATGTTATCTTCTTTTCTTCACAAGAAAATGTCAAATTATTATTATTATTATTTGATACTTGGAATAAATTCCCCCAATGTTTCCATCCAATGAGAACCTATAATTTTTTTCACCAAAACATAATTTATATTATCAAAATTGTTGTTTCAAAACTAGAAACTCTACATATTGCTATGTGACGAAAACAACACCAAGACTATGAAAAACAGATACAAAATTATGAACAAGCTATTACATTCTCTAAGATTCTAACTATTCATTTGCATGTGGATAACTTAATGAAATTGTCTGAAATACAAATATGAAAAAACACTCATTAGAGTTAAGGCTAAGCATTGTTTAGGGCTTCATGTCCCACAAAGTTGGGGCGTTGTTAATCTTCAATCTCCATTAAATATTTGGATTGGTAGATTGAATCCTCCTCAGTGAATCCTACTTATTTATCTATATGTTTTATGAAGTTAAGGAAAGGGTGCCCATCCATTGTGCCATAAGAAAACCTAAGGTGGCTACACTCAGCCTTGATAGAATATGTGTGTTAACTCATAATATGGAAGAGGTTTGTGACAATGGAATTATGGGCGCTATTAGTTTTCTCTATTTCTATCAACTTGGAAAAGATTATTTTCAATGCTTTGTCATTAGCCTATATGACCTCTTCTTGCTTGTAGAGGACTTTATGAACCTCCTTCACCTCAAGTTTGTCCATTCTAGGCATGCTAGATAGAATGATCCCAAAGGAAAAAAATTGGAATAAAACCAATATAAAATTTCAAACCATACTACACAAATGACCCCTAGAGAACCATTAGCGCAGACCGTGGATAGAAACCAAGAATCTAGAGGATGGTTGACTATAATTATGCTAGGAGATTGCAGAACGGGCCTATATATGAGAAATATGTTTTCATTGATGGAAAAGGAAAAGGTAGCAAAAGAAAAAGAAACAAAGGTGGCCAAATCAAAAGCAACAAAGGTGGCAAAGGTAAAGCATGGCAATTGTAAAGCACAGGTGATGGTGTTGTCATTGTAAATAGATAGCACAGATGTCAGGGAATGACATGAGGTGACTACAAGAGAAGCAAAATATTGGTGAGGAAATTAGAAGGTGTAGCGACTTTGGGGCCAGTTTTCGTGCATCATATCCCCTAAAACACAAGTCAAACCCACCCAGAGAGAAAGAGCTCAGAAAGAGATTTATAGTGGTATGAGGAAGTTTGAAAATGGCCTCCTAGTTTGTGAGATATATCCATTCAAAGTTGTATGACTCCAAAACACAGAGAAGGGGGTAGTCCCCACGGGACACGTTGGCCCAACAGATAGACCCCAATAGATGTATAAAGAGGAACATGCTGAAAGATCTGGGATAGAAAGGGCTATAGGTTGAGCCCTGGACCTTGGTCATTTAACGTATAAATAGACTAGCGGTGTGGAAAAATAAGAAAAGGGGCAAAAATCCAAAGTGTCGGGCTTGGGATGTCTAGGCTTAGCGCCAAGACACAATGTTTGGTTGTTTCATGTAGAAACAAGACCAAGGGTGGGAAGAAAATAATATAGGAATTTAGCCCCAGACAAGCTTAAACAAGTTAAGCCCCTAAAGTCTAATCCCCTAAAGGCTACAAGACCTGGTCCTATGCCAGGAAGGCAGGAGGTGCCAACATGAAGGGAGATAAGGAAAATTCGACAGAATTGGCATCATTTTATAAAAAAAATAAAAAAAGGTCCAAGAGTTTTTATTCTTCTAGTAGCATCATATTAAAAATCCTTCTGGGCTTCAACATGAACGAATATATGACCATTTTTTGGAATAACTGATGTTGCAATATATTTGCATGGATGAACGAGTCAGGAACTTATGATAAGTGACAATAGTAGTGTTTGGCAATAAATCCAAACATAACAACACATTGGCCTATTTTTGGCCAATCCATGAAATGAGTCAATAGCTTGATTTGGTAGCCAGGCATGAATTGGAGTTCCAATAGTTGCATGGAAAAGTTAAGAGGAAGATTTGGTAGTTGTGACAAATATGGAGATTCACCAAAAATAGAAAGTCCTAGTTAAATTATGTTAAAAAGACAAAATAAGAAAAATAAGCAGAAATACTCACATATTGAGCCCAGAACGACAAATCAGAGATTGAGAAGTGAAGAGAATAATTAGAAGACTAAATTTAATAGGAAAAATAAAAAAATAATCAATCCATGCAAAGATCAAAGAACAAGTTAGCTAAATCTCCAATCCAAAAATATTAGTCTGGAATTCTTTAAAAGCATAATTTGAGCATCAAAGTTCATGGGTTGCAAGAGAGGAGTGTGTGAATGAGAGTTGTTGATGCAACATGATGCATAACAGTTTGGGTATGCATCAAAGGTCAACCAGAGAGCAATCCTTGTGTCTCAAAGGTGTTTGAGAAGGCAGAGAATGAATTGGATTTGATGCATAAAATTTGGTGATTTGTTCAGTAATGAGAAATTGTTGAAGGTGATGGTGTTTTTGTCAGTAATCAAATATTTTTTAAGAAGATGTGTAAGGTGGCTTTGGTGAGGAGCTACAGTGAGCAAAATTTATTTGTTTGTAACACAAGTGGCCTATTAGCTCTAGTTTGAAAATTTATGAAAGATTAATCAATAGGGTTGGCAAGTGGTATCTTGCAGATCAGGGGTAGTAGCTCCTTTTAGTGGGTGTTGGTAGATGTTTAGGGGCAAGAGTCCCTTTGACTGAGTATTGGTAAACGAGTAGGGGAAGCATTCCCTTTTCAGTATTGATTGATAAACGAGTAGGGGTAAGAGTCCCTTTCAGCAGAGACTGAGAAACGAGCAGGGGTAACAATCCATTTTAGTGGCAGCTGATAAACGAGCAGGGATAAAAGTTCCTTTCAGTAACAACTAATAAACCTACAAGTAGTAGCTTGTGGGGTAATGATGTAATCAAGTTGAAGCTTGTAATAAAATGAATATTGGTGTCTTGTGTATATCTTGCTCATGTGCTTGATGATTCTTGTGTTCTGATTGAGTTGTGTTGTTGATCCATGAACAATTGCTAAAGTGATTGAAAAGTATAATTTGTGAAAATGTGTATAATTTGACCACACTACTGATTCAACCCCTCTCTCAGTAGTGTCTAGGTTTCCATTGTTTATAACACTATATAAATACCAACACCATTGAGCAAGCCCAAAACGAGGCTTGAAGCCCTGAGACCTAGAAAATAAAGAAATCGTTTTCACGTATAGAAGATGCACACCATAAAATTGACCCTAGTGATGCCCAGAGTGTTGCTTCCACCAAATTAAATCATGCATTATAGGGTGAATACATAATCCAAGGTATCGTGTATGAGCATAATGCATTACATGGAATACCCATGTGTAGACCACACTAAAGTCAGTGAAGAGAATAGGGGAACCACATCGCACCATCCGGCAAGAACATCTAGCGATTTTTTATTTATTGTGTGCCTAATGACTCGTGTGGGAGAGAGAGTTGACATCCATTTCCATTATGGGATTGAAATAATTTTAATTTCTTCATTTTTATTAAAACCTCGAGTTTGTCAGGGGGCCATCTTGGCCCAGTGGCCAACCTTTCTATTCATCTCTTTCTTTATATGGAAGAATAAGACTTGATCAAAGTAGTTGGTTACTTTTTTTATTCTTCTGATGAGAGAATTGAGATTGATTTCTCCTATATATATTTCCCAACCATATATTTTATAACTAACATTGTGTCCCCTAATTTTATTAGAGATTTTAACCATTCTTCTTTTGCAATAGAGAGGCTCTGCCATGATGCATAAGCTTCCACAAGATTATTAGAGACATTTCCCAATCTCTAAGCATAATGGATAACTTTGTTTATGTTTAAGTATTGAAGATTCCCTAATCTAGGTGGCTCTAGAGACACTCAAAGATCCAAGAGGGCTTAGGGAAAGCTCAAAATAAAAGTTCTTGGATTGCATTGAAACCAGGGTCTTATCGAAGAGCTCATCACAAGCTTTTCAATGACGAAATAGAACCTCAATCTGATATTGTATGTGAAAGTTATGGCCAGTTAAAGTTTTGGTCAAACTAGGCCCATTGGCTAAATTTGGCCAGAGCGCCAACTAAATTTGGAGGTTCGACTAAATTTGGCAGCCACGAATGAGTCAACAATTTGGCATTTATCAACGACGGATTTCAGTGAGCAGAACAGGTGAATCTGTCGCCTCTTTAATATATCTAGTAAACCATATTATTATTATTTGTCACGTAGTTGTGAAGTCATATTTTTTATTTGACCAACAAAATTCCAGTCAACCAGTGAGAAAGGAATCTTGAGGGGAATATTTGAGATTGTGAAGTGCCCAAAATTGATGGTGTCAAAAAGGGGTCGAGTTTACAGTCATTTGTCACGATTTTGCACCATGAATTCAATGGTGTAGTTCATTTCTTCAGCAAAGTTGTGCATTTTTAGGACATCCTCGAAAGTGGAGGTATCTGATGCATTGATGCCATTTCTTTCTTTTGATTTGCTAAGATGATGATTTTGATGTTGAGATCCTTGTTTACCATTCTATTGGAGGATACTTGTATGCCACTTCATGTAAGAATTTGATATCTTGTCATGGTAAAGGAAGGCTCATATGAGTGAGAGTTCCTATAGGAGAACGTCTCATGGAGAGACATTCCACTCTAGTTGAGGGAGTTTATCCTTGTAATGACAAAGAATACGCCATGTACTCATCATCATCTTGCAACATTTAATGAAGTGTCCTCCCCACTCTTGAAACTGAGCCCAGAGACGTAACCCACACTAGGTGAACTCTGTTATCAACTTTTGTGTGTTATTTGATTTGATGGCTGTCATTATGTTTCCTCTTCTTAAAAGTATGCACATGTGGTTTGAGTACTTGGGAACCCAATTTTCCCTTGATGTCAAATTGGGAGTGAATGTTGAAGAGCAATAATATTGCCATCAATGACAAAGGGGGAGTTTGTTAGTCAAGGTTGTCATTGATATCAATATCGAATTGTTTGTGATGGAAAATATTCTTGTGATACATGCCCCAACCTCATGCAAACCCTAGGAGAAAACCCTAAGCATGAATATGATGCACGATCTAATGATGTATGAAGATGTCCTTACCATGAAACCCTCCTAGGCACATGTATACATAATAATGACAATATGATGTTCTAGCCTTGTTGAAGATGCTTATGATGCCCTTAAGATGCATGAATGGAAGCCTATGTGTATGGAGCCCTAAGCCTATGAAGAAGACCTTCACATACATGAATGAAGCCTTAATCCTAATGAAGAATCCCTTGCCCTAATGAAACCCTAGCTAAATTGTGTCCTTGATCTTGATGAAGAAGCCCTAATACTTTATACCTTGACTCATGATGATCAAAGTATAATCCTATGAGGTCAATTAGCTTCAAGCCTTGAAGGAGCCTTTAAATTTCGATGCTACAATCCTAAAAGCTTGAAGGCCTAAAATCTATGAGCCCTAGAACTATCCCAAACATAAAATCCTAAGGCTTCCATGGATAAAGTAATGATGACAGCTCACAAAAAATAAATTTATTGATAAAAATGACCTAACTTAATTGTGGAATTGTTATGGGATTGTAGAGGATTTTTTCCTCTTTCTAACGAGTTATTACACACCCCCTAACTCCATACCGTTGAAGAGAAAATGAATTTTTAAGTTAAAATATTATATATCTTATCCTAGCCGACCTAAGCTGACTTATGTAGGCTGAGATGTCTCACCAAGGAATGTGTCTTTTCATTTATGATGAAAACTAGTATCGTCTATACTTGACATTCTATCATCAAAATTTCAGTGAAAAACACAAAATTCGGACAAGAATCACAAGAGAAAATAAGAAGTCGAGTTTGTAGAGAAGGTATATTTGTTTGGGTGAAAATATCCTTGGGTGAGAGAGCCATAGTTCTAAGGTAGCCTGTGTAAAGGATAAGTGGACTATTTGGCATGTTTATCTCTTATGTTTGGATATGTCTTTCTTGGAGACAAGGATGAAATAAAATGTTGTAGCTACAACGTTATTGGAGGATTATTTAAGTAGGTCGAGAGGGACTTCGTTCTGAGCTTGGTCAACTTCTTAACTTCGAACTTCTTGTGATTGAATAGATCTCTATTGAAACAACCCTTTTATGCTAGCACAAAGCTCAAATTTGAGTCTTCATGTGGCTTAGTCAAGAAGCAAACTACTTTGAGCATAACTCAGAATTGTGGAGTAAATCTTGACAAAACCTTGAGCTTATTAAAGAATATTTTGACTTGGAAGAAGCAGTGTTGTCAAACTTATTGAATCAATCTTGTGGACATGTCTAATTTTTGTATTAGAGACATTGTTTGAATTGAATTAAAGGTAGTTTGGGAGATATCTTTGTATAGAAGTTTATTGGAGGTGTTTGTGTTAGAAGCCAATTTTGGACTAGAAATAAAAACAGTCCTGTAGCAACAGTTGAAAGTCTTTTTCAAAGAGTCCTAAGATATCCTTTTGTAGCACATTGAAGACCTTTTGAAGGTGGATTTATAGCAGGTTTTAAGACTTAGTTTGGATTGTTATTTGAAGCATGTGAAGGCCTAGAGAAACCTCCTTGGAGAAACTATTGAAGGATCTTTGAAGAAGACTTTGATGATAGTCTGAAAAAAATTTGAAGGCTTTCGAGATCAAATCTTGGAGGTTGTGTGAAGCAGACTTGAGGCTTGATTGAAGGTTGATCCTATATTGAAGCATAATTGAAGGACACTTCAAGTTTTGAGAGCCTGTTAAAGAACACTCTAAGAGTGGTGTGCAATCATATTGGAAATGCCTTTGTATATTTGTCTTGGAGCCATTTTAAGAACCCTTGAAGTTTGGTGTGCAGATCTATTAAAGAAGCTTTCTGGAGTTGGCTTAGTGCAGCCATTTGAAGACATCTTGGTTAAAATATTTATCTGATCTTGGAGACATTATTGGATACGATGATGAGTTGAAGCCATCATGAGGTGACCTTGGAAAAAGTGTCTGGTTAAAATGAAGAGCAATGGTGACACCTTCTAAGAGATCAAGGTTGTCATTGATGATGTGACGTGGAGACTAAATTGAAGGGATAGCTGAAGATTGACAGGGCTCGTTGAAGAAGACATTGGGAGTCGTGAAGTATAACCAAATACATCTTGATGAAGTAAACTAAGGGTTGGAGCCTCGAAAAGGCAAGGTTGGTGCCTTGGAGGATAGATTGGAGCCCTAGAGGAACAGAGTCCTCAAGAAACTAGGTCGGAGCTTGAACCGAATATAGAGTGGATCCCTTGAGGTTGATGCCTTAAAATTGACAAGGTTGGAGCCTTGGAAGTCCAAGTAGGTGCTTGGAATGTTACAGGTTGGAGCCTAGGAGATTGAATATCAGTGTCTTCATCTAAGGTTGGAGCCCTACATATATTGTAATTGATTTATTGAAGAAATTAATAAAAGCATTTATTATTATTGTTGTTCATTTTGTGTTATAAATATAAATGATCTAGCTGGTAAAATTAATAATTGAAAAGGAATATTGATTCACCCCCCCCCCCCCCCACAGTATTTCCAACAATTGGTATAAGAGCCAGTACCTTCTCACAAGCTTAACAACTTGAATGTTGATCCTTAGAACACAAATTGCTAAGCCAAGGAAGAAAGCCTCCAACCTCCTAAAGATGTCTCTTCCTCAACCATCAAAACTAAAGACATTCAAATTGAGAAAGTTCCAGTGTTCAATAGAAACTTTGATGTATGGAAGGTAAGAATGAGAAATTTCTTAATGGATCAAGGCGTTGGAGTATGGGAATCAGTGATTACCAATAACATGATGAATAGAGAATCCAAGGAGTACAATGCAAATGCGATGAAGGAAATCTTGAATGGGCTACCAAATTATATAAAGGCCAATTTCGATAAGTGTTCATCAACAAAGTGTATATGGGATAAACTTCATGACCTTTGCTCAAAAGGAGCATTGACCATGACCACTAGTAAAGAAGATGATGGAAAGAAAGAAAGAAATCCAAAACCCATCAAGGAAGCTGAAAATAATAATGATGACATCAAGGCCAAATAAGACCTAGAAGAAGAAGAAAGCAAATAAGATTTTGAAGAAGATCTCCTCACTAAACTTATAAATTCCATGGAAAAAATTAACAGTGTGTAAAAGGAAAATGAGTAACTTAAGAATAAAGTGCAATATGGTGACCAAGATAATACAAGGAAGGAAGTTGACCTTTTCAAGCTTCAAGCACAAGAAATAGATGAGGAGCTCACCAAACTTAAGGAGGAACTTCATAAAAATAAAAGCATCATGAAGAAGTCATATCAAAGACAAATCAATTGGATAATACAAAGAAAAGGGAATAAACTTTTTCAAGCCACCCTTAACAAAGACTCGAGAGTTTAAACAAACTTGAAGCAGATATTGGTCAAAGCAAGGAAGAGGTCTCCTCCCTTAGATCTCAACTAGAAGAAGCAAGGAAACAATAACAAGGAGCTGAGAAGGCGATGGAAGCTTTGGGATTCATAGAAGGAAAAGTTGATGAAGCAGAAAAATAAAGAAATAATATCACATGTCAACTAAAAGAAAAGGATGAAGATATTTTCCTACTAAAATCAAATTCCATCTCTCAAAAAATCGAAACACATGATGTAACAAGGACGATGGAAGAAATAAAGAAGAAACTAGTTATGAAAGATAAAAATTGTGAAAAGTTGAAAGGATAAATTGTCTTTCTTAAAAACAAAGTTGACTTGCTGAACAAGAACTTGATGATCCGGATTTAAATAGGAACGCAATAGATTACAGATATAACCATAAATACAGAGATGCGATAACCATAAATAAAGAGATGCAGCGGAAATAACACTTCATTTCATTAATGGAAAATACTGAAATATGCTTACAACCAGCAATGGAAATAAACCAGCTAGGGCGATGGTAGCTTATCTCTGAGAAGAGATGTGGCGGCTACATGCCACTGAACTGTTCTAAACTGTGTTACAATGAGGCTCGAAGGCCTATTTGTTGTTGAGAAACAATGGAAACCCTTCACATTCCAAAACCTAGCCTTAGAAGATGAAACGCCAAATTGTGGGCCCCGTTTTGGGTAAATTGGTACATCAATTTCCCGGGGTCGTAACTTCGGCATACGATCTCCGTTTGACGCGTATGATAGCTCGTTAGAAAGATCTATCTGAGAACTACCATTGTTGGAACACGCAACATCAGTCCATTGCATGGACCCATGTTGCCCCTGGATTCCTCAAAAAACGTCGTTTAGGGCCTCAAAACGGCTCCGGAAGTTCAGGACTCGAAAAACTGCTAAAAATAGTAAGTTGTGCTACAATTAAGGAAACTGAAAATGCTGAGAAAGACAATGGTGGGGGTCCAGGTGGACTTGGTAGGTGGCCACCAATATCCACTTGGATCAATATACCTCGGCTGGCTCCAGTTTGTTAACCATAAGATTGAAATCATGCAAAAGCGAACTGCTGCCAAAATGTCTTTAGCGGGGAATGTCGGTTGGGGTGGCTCAAGTTCCGAGAGCTCAGGTTCAGGTAATGGCACCGATAACATTGGTATGGAGAGCATACTGGAGGGCTATTGCAAACAAGTGACAAGGGAAATCATTAAAGAAATAAATGAGAACACGACAGTAATTTACGCATAGTTGTATGGACTGAGTAAACACTGGGAGCTCGTGCAAAAACTCTAGAAGGTTTGGGTATGGATGTTCTAGGCGTTTAACAAAGGTTCGATGATATAGAGATCAAGGTGGAGACAGCTATGGTGGGAGTCTTAAAGGAGGTGTTCGGGGTTGGAAATCTCTCCACCTCTTGTGCGGAATGCGATGAGGATGCTATTGTGAAGAATTCGATTGGTGATGGTGATAAAACTGGTGTTGATGTTGTGAAGATCTAGGGAAAAGAAGAGAACGAACTGAAGATCCTGAACATGTTTGCGAGCGAGCCTGTGAGTGCGGGTGTTGATGCCAAGACATAAAGCAATTGATTGCACTCTCTTTTTATATATATATGCATTATCGTTGTATAGTCTATAATGGCACTTTTTGGAGAATCTATAGTTATAGCTCCTTCTATACAACATATGTAAATAATCATGGTAGCAAGATGGTCCATATTTTGTGTAACGAAAGGAAAGATACAGACAATTCATATTTGAGTTTTGTAAGGGACCTAGCCCATTTCTAGAAATCTTAATGAAAATGCTACCTGTTGCTTAAAAAAAAAAACTATTAGATGAAATGACTTGTTGGCTTTGAGCAAGATTGTAATTTTTTATTGTTTGAAATGCACTTTCAAATGCATAAATAGATTCAACACCCTAAACAAACCGAGAAGTGCTCAATCCTTACATATTAAACAACTTAAACTTATCATTTTTAAAATCTCTATTAGATTTTGAACAAAATTAACCAAAAAAATATTTAAATAAAAATCATTTCTTTATTTCATCCATTAATTAATTGATATATTAATTAAACTACATTATTTTAATATATTTTTTATAATATTACAATTATTACTCTAATAAATAAATAAATAATATTAGAAATATATGATATTATCAATTAAATGTAATCAATATTTTTTTTAAGTGGTAAAAGCCGGGGAAAAAGAACAAATACTGCTCCCCTTATATTGGCATAACAAATCATAAAAATACACTTTTATAAAAAAAAAAATAACAATTCCTTATTATATTTCTACTTAAAAGTTTAGAATAATGGATGTTGCTCCACTTTACATGGAAATATACAGTGATGGTCACATTGACTGTATTTACTGGTCATATCTTCAAAGTTAGGGGGTATATATCCTGAATTTTGACCACTGCTGCCACCGGTTAATACAAAGTCAAACAAACACAACCGGGCATTCCCAATTGCAATCATCTCAATCCTATGAGAATTCCAAATTCCACACGAATTGTATACAAAATTCTTACTGGTTTCGTACGTTAAAGGACAAAATCAACTAATACTAAATTCTCAGCCAACAACACCAGCAGTTGAGAAGTCAACAATATTTTTTTTGGATAACATGGATAAAATCATACACGTGGATGAACGCCACGTCACAGAACAGGCATGCACGCTAGATACAGAGATTCTAATATAATTACATCTGTTGCTGACCTTCACAGGATTCCTGCCTGCCACAACCAAAGGATAGCACGTGCGTTTACTTCATTGCGTCATATCCTGTATACACTAACCCACCAATCCAGGTTGACTTGATTTTTGTCAGGCAAGAGCTAACCAGCCTGTCATAGGGCATTAAATACCCTGGTACATGCATACTCTATAACAAAATAACACATCGCTTTTATTTTTAATTTATGTAGCCACCCAAGGCTGTGCGTTATTTTGCTATAGAGCATGCATGTACCAGGGCATTTAATGCCCTATGGCAGATTGGTTAGCCTTTGCCTTTTTGTCATGCCAGGTTGATTCAATTTTTTTTTTTTTTCAAATCATGGTGAATCTGTAATTGGTTGAAATAATTTCCTCAAGTTTAAGATCAAATCTGATAGTTATCACTGATTTTGAAAATAAGATTTTATAATTTTTGAACTTTAATATTTTAAATAAATTTATAAATTTCATTTTCATTAATAATTATATATTTTAAAATTTAGAATTCTAAATACATTTTTAAATTTCATTTTCATTACACAACTTCTAATAAACTTTTAAAAATATTTATAAAAATAGATAATAAAAAAATACAATATCTTTATTTAAAAACTATTTAATCTAATTTTAATAACCATTTTTGGCATATATAAAATCTTATAATAGTTTTAAAATGAATTAAAATTTCAAAATATTTAAATATTTTTTTAATTTCTGTCTCTTTATACTTGTTCAATTATTTATTATTTTTAATTGTGTTTTTCACTAACTTTTTGGAAGGAAACTTAATATAAAGCAGGTTGAAGTGCGTTGAAAAAGGTAATACTAATAATTCAATGTTTTTATACTTTTTCAATTATTTATTATTTTTAATTATGTTTTTCACTTACTAACTTTTTGGAAGGAAACTTAATATAAAGCAAGTTGAAGTGCGTTGAAAAAGGTAATACTAATAATTCAATGTTTTAGGATATGGAATTCAAGTTAATTTGATATATTATTATTTTGGTGGATATGGAATTCAAGTTAATTTGATATATTATTAGTGTGATCAGATAAATTAATTTTAAGATTTAAATAAAGTTTTTCTGTAGAAATTACATGAGAGAATATTTTGGCCAAAAAATTCTTTCATGTGCTTTCTACGGAAAGACTTTGTTTAATTCATTATAGATCACAGAAACTTAAATACAATAATTTCAAAATATTCAATTTAATAATTAGAAATTCAAATTAATTTGAGAAAAAAATATTAAATAATTCTAATTTTACTCAATATTATTTTTTAGACATATATAAATTAAAATTTTATAAAAAAATACCACTATTAAAATATTTATAATTTTAGAAACACCAAAAAAAATTAAAAAAAAAAAAAAAAAAAAAAAAAAAAAAAAAAAAAAAACATAAGATGAAAAACTATATACACACAACTCAATTTATCTGGAAAAGAAACTACAACTAAACTACAAAACTTAACCATACTAGAATAAGATGTACCAATTCCAACTTTTAAAATGGACAAACTTATAATTTATAAATAGCTTAAAATAAAAAGAACATGAGATTTCAGCTTGTCAACGTAAAACTATCTTCTTAGAATTGATAACTATTCTTATAGTACTCTTAGAAAAGTGAGCAATAAACACAAGATGTTAAAATTAAAGCTTAGCTCAGCTCATCGATTTAAGATTTTCGCACCAACTTTTCATAAACTATTATAAAATGCAACTTGAATGGTTTAATCTTCTTAATTTCATAGGAAGTATGTGATGATAGAGTCAAAATCTAATAACTCTACTCATATCTTCATCTTTATAAATGGTGTCTAAAGAGAGTTATTTTTTAAAATTGATTTTTCATTTAATCAATATTTCTTCTCATTCTTATTTTCATAAACAATTAATAAGTTTCAAGTCTTTAGGTGTAAATATTTTTTTTAAGGAAAAGAAAGAAATCTATTTTTTTAAATTGTATTGTTGACTTATGTTTTTATAGGTTTACTCAAAAGTCAATTATATTCAACTGTTAGATGTGGAATTAAATTTGGCATTGAATGAGTATCCACTTTGCATATGTTTAAGTAAACCCAAACTAAAAAAAATGATAATACATGAAAAAGGTTTATTTATTTTATTTATTTTTTCCTTATATTTAAACGAGTTGTCTTTAGGGAGACTTTTTGGGAGCTTTTCCGGTAGGTTTTTCCAGTCTAATTTCTCTAAAATCTGATGGGAATTTATTGAAATCACAAGCTTGATGGGTATTATTGAAATCACAAGCTTGATGGGTAACCCTTGCACAATCAAAGTGCCCTAGGGTTTTTCGTGGTGTTGAATCCATATATACAGTCAAAAAACTAGTTTAAATAACACAAATCAAGATTTCACCTCAATTTTTTCTGCCAGATTCTGGTACTGAAAAGTCTAAAAAGTCACACTAAAGACAACTCCATATTTAAATGCATCAACCATATGATTATCCTTGTAATTTTAAATAAAATAAGCATGTTAATGAAACCATCTTTTATATGCTTTAATCAATCATCTTTCAATGTACACTTGAGAATCTATAATTGATACCAAGTGTGCCACACATCTCCATGCCCTTCAAGAGTTACCTTTCCTTATGTAATAAATGTGTCATGTCTATACATGTCCTCCAAACATCCAATCTTCTTGGTGGGGGGATAGTGCAATTCTTGGGACTTTGTTAACACAGCTTTTGTTTCTCTTGTTAGCAAACTAATTGATACATGAATTGTTGTGGATATTCCATTAGAAAATTTGTAACAATTGATCTACTAAATATATTCGAAAATATGAAACTTTACTCTATAAGGGTTTATTTTTCCGTAGATTTATGGATCTATTGATTATTATTTATTGCATATGCATGCAAATTATAACTATACAGAAAATACAAAATAATGAAATAAATCTCACATAGAGAAAAATCACACAAGATATAACCTATGAATCCCTTTTGGAAGAAAAATCAGCTGGAAGGTGAGGTCGCTATGTTTTCTTTGTCCAAATGAGAAATGGATGCAAGTATAGAGAAGTGAGCCTTATGGCCCATAGGTGCATAAATCCTCTATGTTTGCTCTTTCCCTATCAACTCTTCAATATTATACTCATCTATGGGACAAAATGCACTCGAATAGATTGGAGCCCCTTTTCCTCCTAGTGGCCTAATACATAACTGACAGCCTACTAGTATTTAAGTTTGACTCCTTCAACTCTTAATTAAAGTGAAAATATCAACTCTTCTAGACTATTGTTCATCATGGTGACGTGGCTAGACCATTTTCCATGAATAGTGGGGGTTGACATGGCATCCTCTCGAATCATGGTGGTCAAAACATGAAGGTGTGGTCAAAACATGAAGGTGAAATTTTGAGTGGAATAATGATCCATAAATTGTCATGGATATTCCACTCGATTGTTCGTCACGACAAATATGGTAATATTATATTAAAAATCTGAGATTCTACACTATTAAAATTTTATTTAATTTCTAGATCGGTAAAATTAGTTGTAATTAGTGCATGAAAGTAAAAGTAAATCAAGAAGAAAAGTAGAGAATGGGAAAATAAGCCCACACGCACATAATACACAAGATATGCTCTCTGTGAAACCCTTTAGGGAGAAAACCCAACTGGAAGGTGAGGATGCTTCTTTCTCTTTCTCTGTCTAGAAATATGGGTGCACGTACAAAGAAGTAATGTTTATGGCCCATGGGCTACTACAGTGCACATATCCTCTTTGTGTGCTCCACCTCCTATCTGTCATGGCTATGTTTGCTCAATTATGGAACAAAATTCTCTTGAAAGAATGGAATGCCTCTTCCTCCCAGTGGCCCGTTATAACACAACTCGATAGCCTACTTGTGGTTAATTTTGACTACAACAACTCTTAACTAGAGTTAAAAAATAGACTCTTCTAGAGTATTTTACATCACAAACATGTGGCTAGCCCCCTTTCCATGAATAATGGGGGCTGACGCAACATCCTCCAGAACTATAGGTGTGAAAACAAGGTCAACTTCTGAGTGGCATATCTTTTGCATACATACTCCAATTGACATGATTCTTGCACCATTGGAAAGCTTTATGTGTGTAGAATAACATGAAATAGTGCTACTCTTATGAGACAAATTTTTACTCCCAAAAAATATCGTTTGATGCCTCAAAACACTCCCGGAAGGTTTTAGACCTTGTTTCACCAAATTGGGAATTGCCGGTAAAAATGATCTCTTGAGCTAATTCCTCCACTTTTTGCACTCCAAATGCATCGAGATAGATGAAAAACAATATAATGATCAATTCGGATCACACCTCCCCATTTTGGGAATATTTTGGTCCCCAAAATCTTTTACTGGATGAGGTGAGGAAATGTTTCCTCCACCTTCTCTCTGGTGTACCATTTAGCTTTTCCTGGAAGTTATCCCTTCAATCCAATCTGCTAAAGGTCTTATTGCCCTTGTATTGTAGTTCTGGACCTCTTCTACAAAATTGTATCTTCTGTCAACTCTGCCTGAGCAGATGGTGCCAAATCCTCCACAGAAGGTAGGATTTGTTCCTCTTCCTAATCTAGCATAGAAGGCTCATAAAGTTTCAAATTATCCACATTTACAACTGAGTACATGCACATATATGGTGGTAAACTAAGTCAATAGGCATTCTCACCAACCTTTTCCAATATCTCAAAGGGACCATACCTTAGAGCCTTGATTTTCTTACCAGGCCCCTGGAGCCTCTCCTTGTTCAACTATAGCCATACTTTGTTGCCCACCTTGAATGATTTTTTTTTTTTTGTGTTGATCATTCTTGGCCTCATACTTCACCTGCAACTTCTATACTGTTTCCTATACTTGTAGATGGATCTGCCTGATCTTCTCTATAAAATTTTCAGCCCTCAAAGCATCTCCTGTAAGGTCTTGCTTCACTCCTCCATGCTACCCATATGCAATATCCAAAGGTGAAGGTGGAAAATATCCTAAAAAAGTTTCAATTGGGGAATTTCCTATAGAAGTGTGGACTGCTCTGTTATAATAATTTTGTATATATACCATATTTTCATCCCAGGTCTTCAGATGCTTCTAGTTGTAACCCCTCATAAGCTGCACCAAATTCCTGTTGACTACTTCTGTCTTCCCTTCTATCTGCAGATGGAATGTTGTATATCTCTTCAACTTCGTGTCCATATTCTCCCACGATGTAGTCCATAATGCACTGAGAAATATTGTATCCATGTATGAAATGATACTCCTTGGTATCCCAAAGTGTACCTAGACCTATCAAAAGAACAAGTTTGTTGCTTCTTGTCCGCTAATGGTATTTTTATAGGGCATCAGAACACACATCTTGTTGAACCTGCCAACTACCATGAACATGTAGTCATGTCCCTTCCTGGTTGTCGGTAAACCTCCCACAAAGTCCATGGAAATGCTTTCCCAAGGACGAGTAGGCGTAGAGTATTTAACTCTGCTACTTCTTTCTTGAATTTTGCCAATTCAAGATTAACCTTTAGTTGTTATATCATTTTATGTAATTATTGTATCTGGGTGTCTCGAGCCTGCTAATCCGTGTCATATTGAACTTTAACGGAATTAAAATTGTTGTGGAGTTCAATAAGTTGTCCTTGCCATTGATCGGAAATATATTTTTTCTCAATCTCAAAACTCTGTTCCAACTACACAATCATGTCTTTCTTTTCTTTCAACAACTATTGTACCTCAGTAGGCTTTGTCTGTGGTTGCATAAGCATAGGCTCCCGTGAACTGAGTGAGTCTTTCTAGTTCCTCTGAAGGGGTGGACAAAGAGCCTTTCCATACTACTTCGAAAGAAGAATTTCCTAGAACTAAAGTCTGGGACTACTCGATTTTTCATTTCTTTCTTTGCCTTTTAACAACAACCTTATGCTCAGGACTATAAAATACATCAAGTGGCCGAGGAATTTCTTCAAACCTTAATACAACCTCAGAGGTTTGTAGGTTTTAACCCCGTACAGAAATTACCTGCATACGAATTCTAAATCACAGGAAAAATAAAAATGCGAGAGCATAAACACATAAAACACATATACACAGAGATTTCCCACTGGATCCTCAAAACCGAGACTACCAGCTTGATTTTTCATTATGTTCCTTTCAATGTTACAATACATATTTATACATGCCGAAGCATCCAATACCATGGACCGAAAAACCATCACGTCCAATACCATGGACCAAAAAACATCGATCCAATACCATGGACCGAAAACCATCGCGTCCAAAAAACATGTGCGAAAATCATGCACAAAACCATAGGTGGGTCCGCCCAACCTAACATAGGGTCCAAAACCAAAATTTTCCGGGGCGCTGCCCCGGACCCCATAAAGTGGGGTTACAGGTACCCCTCAAACCCCTTGTTAACTATGTGGAAAGAATATAACACAACCCAACAAGGTTGGGAAGGTCATTATAACTTCAATGTCTTCAATTTCTAAAGGCTTTTCAGAGGCCTTTACTGTGATCAGAGTTTGTTCCAAACTTTTAGAAGTATTTGGGACCTTCTCTTGTAAGGGAGTCTTTAAAACATGTGGTTCGTTGTCCTTCAAAACCTAGCTATATTGTTCCCATATTTTCTCAATCTTGGAACTAGGCAAAAGACCTTCAGCCTGAGAAGAGGAGGAAGAACATGTTTCTTTTCTTTGAGGTAAATCAGTAATTGGCATGGAACCAACAACTATAACATCATCCTGAATCATTCTTCTTGAGGAATATTTAATGAATTCATAGGAAAAGAAGTTAGCCTTGCAGCTCTGTATTGGGTGAATTGAATCATCTCCTCTAGAGTCAACTATTTTGTTTCTTGTCTCGTAACCATTGAATAGGTAGAATCTTTTTCAAATAGGTCATCCAACTTGTCCAGTTCATGAGAAAACTACCCGATGCTTGATTGTGCAAAACCTTCTTGACAGTTGATGGGGGTCATACTATATGTCAGGGATAGTAGGGAAATTGAATTCTAAGATAGAATTAATTTCAATGGTTACATCCCTGAAATTCTATAAAGTGTATATACCACATTGAAGAGGAAAAACGAGCCATGTCATCTTATTGGACTCCTTTAAGACTTTTGAAATACCATTTCCAATTGTCTGGTATGCAATTTCTCGAGCCTGAATCTTGTCAAGGACATAAAGAGGCAAGACATGGGGGTTAGAAATACTACCAAAGACTCGAACATAGGAAAATAACTCCTCACCAAACTAGTTTCCAACTCGGAGCAAGTCGACTTCGACTTCTAGGGAAATCCTAGGAGTTGACTTATCAAAAATGATTTGGTAAATAGGAAACATTACTCCATGGAAGATTTTATAAAAATGAAGTTGATACTTTGAGTCCCAAAGAATATCGTTATATATGTGGATAGGGGTCGGGTCTTATAAGGTCCACTTCCAATCCATAGACATGAAATCCATAGTAAAACACAATGCATCCATTACGTAGGCACTCATGTAAAAAGGAGGAATTATATTTTCTAAAACCTTACGCTTACTTCTAAAATTTGGGATATAAATAGATAGGTTATCAGATAGTATATTTTCCCAATCTAAGATATAACCTTATAAGGCAACATCAATTAGTGGTGTCCATTGATTGGAAAATTTCCGTGTATTAGAATAATCAAATAGTCTACCTATCATAGCATTTATTTGGCAATAGGGACCAACGAGAGAGTCAACTGCATACATACCCTTTTCCTCTCGCTTATGCTTGTTCGAATCTCTTCTCCATTCCCTAATAGGCTCTAACACATGATTATTTTCTCTCATGAATTTATCCACAACTGTTTGTTATATTTTCACTGAGGCTATGGAAAATGGTACATTTAACTAAATTCGTTGTAGGTGAATGACCCGATGGATGTATGCTTTTGTGTCACGAACTTCCTTTCTGCAATGCTTGAGTCGTTGATGACTCATCGAATCATATCTTTATAAGGAAAGATTTTGGGTCGGTTTCCAATCCTATGCAAGAATGAATTGGTTACATCACTGTAAGTTGTATTGGACACTGATGTAGAATCCCCAGCTGTAATTGTTCTTTGTGTGACCCTTGACCCTTCATCCTCAAATAGTTTATAGATATATTCCCAAGAGGTACTTCTAGCATCTAAAGAATAGACTATGTCGGAAAATAATCCTGGCGTATCGACGTTTTCAGTTAGAGAGGTGGTTGATTATTGCTGAGCAGTAAGTTTCTTCTTTGCTTTGGCTTCTTTAGACATTTCTTCAGAAGTATGCTTGTCGGGACTAGCTTGTAATGAAAAACACAACTTTGAGCGATAACTTCTTCACCTAAAAGACTTAGTGCAAATAACAAATTTCACAGGAAAATCTTTGTCTTTAAGGGTGAATTATGATAGAATCACACTGCAATGAATGAGGATGATTATAATCTCAAAAACCATAAATTCACCACTTTCAAATATTAAATGCTAGAACATGAATTCATGTGGGTTTGCACACATTATCATATCGAAAGAAAAATATCAGAGAAATCAATTAGAGATGCATTAGAAAGTTACCATATTAGTAACTTCCCATAAATCATATTTGAAGAAGTAATGACTATAAGCCATTATGGGAATTTTGAGGTCTAAAATGGGCCTTCTAAGAAAAATGTACAATCAAGATAAACTTTATAAGAACTAATATGATTCAAGATGATGATGTCAACCATGGGGGATGATTCACCTTTTTTGGAGTAAAACAGTAAAAATATTAAAAAATAATAAAATAATAAAACTACTTTTTCAACTCGTTTTCTAAACTTATCTCTCCAAGGTTTTACTCAAATTTCAAGTGGGAGTACTTGTTGCATGCCAAATTTAATTCCTCATCCAAGGAGTACCCATGTTGCATACTTTCGATGGACCCTGCTACACGAAAAATGAGAGATACATGAAAAAACGTGATTGCAATCATGTTTTTCATATATTTCTCATTTTTCATGTAGCAGGGTACATCAAAAGTATGAAATATGGGTAATCCTTGGATGAGGAATTAAATTCTGCATCCAAGAAGTGTTGCTGTTCAAAATTTGAGTAAACCCACAAGGAGATAAGTTGAAAATATAGTTTTTTTTTTTTTTTTTTCCCTCTAAAATATGATGATGTAATGTAATCTTATCTTGTTATTTCCACTATTATTTTATAATTTCCTTAGGAGGCCCATTTTAGACCTCAAAAATCCCCTAATGAAGTGATATTGGGGTTTTTATATCGGTGAAGGCATATCAGAAGTTTAAAGTAAAAGCTCCTAATATGAAAGTCACGATATAGTTGTAGACAGGAATATCAAATGTCACATGATATTAGAGGAGAAGGATATTAGAGAAGGCATGTTTCAAAGCTGGGAGATATCGAAGATAGTAGATATCAGAGGTTTCGTAAGTGGCACACATATAAAGTTACGATATTGTGAAGGTCCAATATGCCAAGTGGCAGTTGTGGGGTGACGAATCTTATAATATTCATTTAAAAAGGGGTGCATGACTTGCATTAACCATTTAGCGAAACATTTTTAATGGATAAAGTAATGGTTGGGGAAGCTTTATCGGAGAATGGATTTATCATAACTTTCTCAAAAGGAAAGTTACGATATTATATGAGTCTGATAAAGATCTTCTGATAACACATCAATTTTGTAATAAGAGGGCCTATCGGGATTTTGATTTATTGTAATATTATAAGGGTTTGGCCTCCGATACTTGATTTCCAATGAGGGAAACTTTCAAGCCTAAGAGATTTTAAAACAAACTTCAAAAAAATATCCTATCTTTATTAAAAACTAAATATTTTTATTAACATGAAAGAAGGTTTTCCATTATTTATTATATAATTAAAGTAAAAATAAATGGGCAATTGTTGAATACTACAAAAATTGGCGACATACTGGGTGAAATAATTATCTCTGTGAAAGTAAATGAAATTTTAACAACTAAGGAAAAAGACTTAGAAAGACGTAAATATTTTAAATTTAGATTTATGAATATTACTCTCAATAAAAAAGAACTCATTATTTTGTAAATTTTCAAAACCTATGATTGATGAAAATCTTTATTATCTTTGTTAGTCATTTAATCAGTTGTAAAGATAAAATAGAGAACTATAGAATCTTAATGTTAAGATAGACTTATTTGTCACTAGTAGAGCCAATGCTGCTAGTAGGTGTCCATAGCCTTGACAACATTACCATTTAACCAAATTATACCAGTATGCCATCCACTTATAATAATTTTTAGATGTATTTTTTTCCATAACTTTTTCTTTTAACTACTTAAAAGCCATTGTCCTGGTTATGTGGTCAGGTAACGACAATGTCATTCACAAGTTATAATGACATGGAACAAGTCAGCTTGTGATGAGACCTCTTGTTTATAGTTATGTAGCCATAAGTCATTATCCTAGTTTGGTGGCCAGTCATGATAATGTCAACATCATTAGTTTCCCATGATTATGGTAAGTCGGCTCATGATGAAGCTTCTTATCTTTCAACTTTTTAAAATATTTTTTAATTACACTCTAAAAATGTAAAATTAGTGGATTGGTAGGTAAAATTACTCCTTAAGGGTTGTGGATGACAATTAAAGTCAAAAGATGCTAAAACTTCAAAATAGTCTTTATTTTTTTCAAGAAAATTGTCCATGACTAATCAAAGTACAACAAGATCTTTTAAAGTTTCAAGTCATGAAATATTTACAAATTAATGGATATACAAATTTCAAAACTTGTAATAGATGCATTACTAAACTTCAATTTTACAATTTCTTTCTAATAACTTCTTCTTTAATTAATCAAACTTCATGTTAATGATGAGAGACCCCAATATGAAGTCAAAAGAGTACTACCCAATACCACTAAGCTAAAGACACTGATATGTACATATGATTATTTACATATTTACAACAGGATAAGTATTTTCAATAATTTTTCAAAACTAGCCCATTAACGGGAAGAGCATCCCTCTTTCCCTGTAAATCTTGAAGGATAAAGGTTGATGGGCCTAGTTTCTCAATGATCTTAAATGGGCCGAGCTACAACTTTTGAAATTTTGTATGTTTGCCTTTTTCTTCATGGGTCCGTTGTAGCACCTGCAACACCCTCCAAAATTTTGGCCTATACTCAAATTTCGAAGCCTAATGTGGAACCTATTATCAATTGTTTCTTAGTCACTTATTGGTAAGTGATCATCTCAAGCTCCTCTTTTTTTATCTTAAGGGGCATTCACACTTTTATCTTTCTACAATATGTGTCATCTTTAGGGATGGGGATTATCACTTGTTATGCAAAGGGAAGTTTGTTTTTGCTTCAAGTGGAAATCTTCCCATATTCCCTTAGCATTCAAAACTATGTAGTGGTTTCCTCTAGTGTCCTTCCCTCAGCCAAAATCCACTATCTCCAAAAACTATGTAGTTTTTTCCCTCAACTACCTAGTTTGTCTTGCATCCTGAGACTACGCAGATGTGTCCTTTAGTTTCTCAGTCTGCCTTGAATCCTAAAACTGTGCAGATGTGTCTTCCCAAGGCCTCATCCCACAGTAGTATCTTCCATCCTAAAACTTCGCAATTTTGTCCCTCAACTCTTCAATATTCCTTGCATCCTGAAACTGCAGAGATGCATCCTCCCAGGGCCTCATCCCAACAGTCATTTCCCATTGAAACTGCACAAATGTTTCTCTCAATGATCATAAGAAGGATGACATGCTAGAGGACTCTCAAGGAACTGAGGAAGAAGCTAAGAAGACCAAGGAACACAAGGTATGATAGAAGATCGGGACCACATGAAGACTCCATCTGATGCGCAACCCTTGGAGGGTAGGTATGAAAAGCAAAGTACATCTTTTGAAATACACCTCTTAGTGTAGCTTGAAGGATTGCTTATCATTGTCATATAATTCTATCTTCAAAGACGTGCATAGTTGCAAGCAAAAAAAGTCATTCCATGTGTTTCCTCTACGTGTCTTACTCCCTTTCACTTGCTTAACCAACTGTCATCTTTTGGTATGTTGATTTATTTTTCATGCTTGCAATCTTATTCTGGTGATTTCGAAGGTTTTTCTTTGTGTGTTTGGGTTGTCCTATCTATGTGAACATCTGTCGTACTCACACACAAAGTTGTAGGCATTGTCGCGCAAGTGTCATCACAGTCGTCCAAAGGTCTATCCTAAGTGTCGCACTTATCGCTCTCATCTCTAGACAGTCCCATAGAGGGTCATGATATTCTATGTTGTCTCGGTGGTCAGCGTTGCCATATTATCGAAGTATGTTAAGTGTGTGATCACAATATTGAGTCCTCACAAGTTCACTTGCCTCTCACACTTAGCCATTTTCTTGAAACTCTCTTCGACTGAACAACTTCACTTCACCGAACCCCAACTAAGTTGCACTGAGTAGTCTCAGTCCTAAGTGGTGCTACTCTACTACCTGAAACTATACAGTTCTTTAGGATGATCCCGAGCCAGTTGCACTACGCAATCCCAAAAGTGAGAAACCTATCTTCCTTCCCATAACTATGCGGAAACTACCTCATTGCCTATCTGAACTGTGCACTTCACAAGATCAGTCATAAAGCCTTCTTCCTATTTTCTATAACCCCACATTTCATAGAGACTTGAGCCTTCACTTCTCTCATAAACTACGCAAATTTTCCCCCCAGTGACCTCCCTTAGCTGGGACTCACTACTCTAAAAAACTAAGCAGAATTGTCCTTTGGTCTCTTGGTTTTCCTGCCTTGGCTTCCCTCTAGAAACTACACAAAGGTGTTCGAGAGGTTCCCACCTTGCAGTTGTCAATGGTGACCTCAACAGTGCAATCCTGCCTCCCAATGACCACTATGCAATTTTTCCTGACAGTGTAGACTGTGCCCCAGAGTTCCTCAGCTAGGCCTAAACTACACTTTTCACAGTCTCAATGGCTAGTCCACCTACCTATCACATAGAACTGTGCATTTCACAGTTGCTGGGTCCTCTTCCCAGCCTTTCATCTGTCCCAGGACTAGAACACAGAAGAAAATGCATGCATCTTTGACTAGGAGGTTTTGGATTTGATGTTGTCCCATCATGAGTGAATTGCAGGAAGAGGTACACTGATGGATCATGGAGAGATGACGAAGAGATGAAGAGGTAGCACACATGCTAGAAGACTTACTTGCAGCTGGATGGATGAGAGAAGGACATTCAAGAGAAGGTGAAAGGAACACATGCACACAATCATCTTGCAATACCAAGACCATTGAGGACCCCACAACATCAAGCCATGTGGAGGAGAGGACAAAGCTCACCTGAGAGTACATCCATCACTTATCAGTGCAACAACTTGACATGGGCACCATAACTAGCTAGTACATGTCAAGAGTGTCATGTCAAGTTGTGTCAATAGTTTTTGAGGCCACATCACTACTATGGGCCATATCTGTTATAACCGAATGTAATGTAAAGTGGATGTCCAATGGACACAAACATGAAGATGAAGAGTCATGTCAGTTGAAAATTCATAGGAAGATGAACAATCATGAGGGTAGTACAAGAGTCACAAGGGTCAAGAATCATCCTTGGCTATATATACCCCTCCCATTGTATGAGCAAGGACTTTTCACCTTGGCTCCTCCCACATAGCCTTGAGACTAGACAATCAGTTCTTTGAGGAGCGAGTAGTGGCTCCAACATCCCACTATTGGGACTAGTGATGTATGGTGTACATATGTGTCTTGGGAATTTTTCTTAATACAGAAGCTTGTTAAGACCAACACGTTTTCATGCATGTTTTGTAGATGTTTGTAAGGCTATTCTTTCATTATTTCTAATTCATGTTTATTTCACCTGTACTAATATAGTTGAACTACTTTGGTTGTTTTAGTACTTACATTGTTGGGAATGTGTTGTACTGGTTATCATCGTTATCGCATCCTTGTGAACTACTCTGCAGGATAGTAGACAAACAATCCTTGTGTATTGGTTATCACTGTTGTCACATCCTTGTGGACTACTCTGCGGGATACTCGACATACCATATTTTTTTCTGGTTATAACGACCGTCACATCCATGTGGACTACTCCACTGGGTGGTGTACTTGTTGTCCCCTTCACTTTGGTTTTAACGATCGTCCCATCTGTGTGGACTACTCCATTGGGTAGTGTACGTGTTGTCCCCCAAACTTCAATTTTAACGACTACCACAGCCGTTGTGGACTATTCCGTTGGATGTCAAACAGACCTTTCCGGTTCGTGTGTGTCATTCTTGGGTGGTACTATTACCTCTCACTTAGAGGCTCGCTTTACTCTCCCCTTTGCACTAAGAGAACTGAGACACAAGTTACATTACACACTCAGTAGGAACACTTACCTTGTTTTTTGAAGATACCAGTGCAATTCTCTCATGGGCTGACAGCTAGAGCCAAGGCATATATCTAAGTATATTGCAATTAGACTTTTATACCAAATGGGATTCCTACACCAAACGATCTAAGTTCTAGTTGGGACTTCATACTGGGTAGATCCCTTGAATGTTGGTGAGTCCAACATCTTCAACATTTTTGGCGCTAAAAGGAGGGCTAGATGACAGGCTGCAACCATTGAGTCTGGTTTGAATCTCTTAAATTTAAAATGGCTCTTCCTGAAATCATAATCTTGGGATGTTTTTCCGAAGAGCCATTTTAAATTTAAGAGATTCAAACCAGACTCAATGGTTGCAGCTTGTCATCTAGCCCTCCTTTTAGCGCCAAAAATGTTGAAGGTGTTGGACTCACCAACATTCAAGGGATCTACCTGGTATGAAGTCCCAACTAGAACTCATATCATTTGGTGTAGCAATCCCATTTGGTATAAAAGCCCGGTTGTCATATACTTAGATATATGCCTTAGCTCTAGCTTTTAGCACATGAGAGAATTGCACTGGTACCTTCAAAAAGGAGGGCCAGACGACAGGCTACAACCATTGATTCTGGTTTGAATCTCTTAAATTTAAAATGGCTCTTCCCGAAATCATAATCTTGGGATGTTTTTCTGAAGAGCTTAATTGTACCATCCTTGAGAAACTCATTCATGACCTATCCGAACTTAAGTTCAATGGTGAGGGTGAATCAACTTTTCTTGAATGTCTCTTTCAATTTGTCCATTATTTTTTTGTATCAAATTAGGTTCTGAAGATGTCATCTCTAGATTACTCACCCTCACATTCGAAGGCCGTGTTAAGAAATGGTGTCATACATTACCCATTACTTATATCCATTCACTCGCTCAGCTTGCCAAGAATTTGTGTAAAGCTTTCAATAAATACAATCACCAAGATGTTTATAAAAGAATCTGTGATTTAAGAATGGAGCTTGATGAGTCAGTTGAGGACTTTGCTAAGCAGGTCCTTCACCTCTGTTGCGAAATTCCTTACCAATTTTTGAACTTAAATATTTGAGACAAGAGTTCAAACACTTGGTTCATGTTTCCCAATACATTGAACCTCCTAATTTCCCTTATTCCCTAACTCTTACAAATCATGAGGCACCTCATATTATAGAGGAGGATCCCACTACCCTGTTTGTTCCTTGTCCTCCTTCTTTTGTGGTCCCGACGTGGGTGCCCCATTGAGGTGATCATGAAGTTGAGAAATCCATGCAGCATGTCCCCAACCCATCTTCTCCTCTGTCTCCCACTTCAATGGAGGGAATTCTAGAATGGCTCATGAAGCCTACAATGAAGACTTAATCCTCCATTCCATAAGAGGATGTCACCATTCATAACTAAAGCCTCGAATCTGATCTGCATCTCTGCCATACTCTATCATCTACAAGGCATGACTCATACCATGAATCACTTGATTATTCTTCTTCACCATCTAGTTGTTCGCATTCTCTTGATTCTCAAGCTGTTGGCTCAAATTGTAATCAGGCATAAGGCAGTCACATTACATAGGCAGAGGAGAAGAAAGGTGAGGACACTGTTGTCACTCACTACATTTTGGGTTTCAATATGACTTCATTGTTCAAGGATACGTGGAATTTGGAACCCCTGTCTCAAGCCGCAGAGGATCCCAGAGATGTAATAGCCCCACTCCAAGGCCGTGTGCTCGGGAAGAGCTTTCCAACGGTATATAGAAGTCTAAAAGCGAACTTCTAGATCTAAAGTTAGAGCCTGTGGAAGGACCCTTATGAAGGGCCCAACAAATGAAAAATTGGCTAAGTGTTGGGAAATAATCAAAATCGGGATAGAAGGAGCCCATCGCATGTCGACCATTGGCAAAGGCAAAGGGCCAAAGGCCTAAGACTTATCGGCAGTTCAGGGGGACCGATTGCGATTTGTGATATCACATCTTGAACATCGGTCGTCAGTGAGTTACAAAGGACAAGGACCATAGCGAGGGGCCAATTTGCTTTATAAACTAAAATCATTGAGAGGGTCAATTCTCAAAATTCAAGGGAAAGTATAAAAAAACAAGGCCTTGATCATCTTTTTTTCTCTCTCCTCCAGGGGCCCACGCGGCAGCCTCTGATTCGCTCGTTGAGCTAACATGCCAATTGACATTACAGTGACGTGGAAGGTACGAAAGATGACGTGGAAGCTAGACACGTGCCACTCATTTTTGGCACTTTCAAGGGTCCTATGAGGTTGTTTCCAAGGGCCATGTGGAATCACTCATTCGATGACATTTGGTAGTGATAACATTAGCAGTAACATCACCAAGATATTGGAAATCACAGGAGCAGAGGGGGGAAATATTCAAAGGCTACGGCATGAGGCCGATTGCAATATGCAATATTTTCCTCCAGACACGCTAAAAGATTAAAATTAGGTTTATAAAGACTTCACACCCAGACTAGAGGACCGCTCCACTGGTTAAGGGGAAAATTGAAAAGGCTCATTTTGTCCATTGTAGAGGAAAAGGGCTGCAACTATGTAATTACATTGATAAACAAAGAAGTTTTCTCAACCACCGCGTCAGGGCATTGAAGACACAATACAAAGTTTTAAAGGTGAGGTGGGTCAGCAGCCAGTGGATCACTATGAGAAAGTGGACATTCAAGATGAAGAATGGGCCGATTCAAAGGAAGGATGCTAACACACGAGTCTGGGAATCGATGACAAAGAAAGTAGTGCAAGAAAAGACAGAGGGATGTAAGACAGTGCAGGGGGTCCATACTCTATGCCATGACAGCACCAACATACTGATATGATCATGGGATGGGCTAGAAAATCCCTGGTTCTTTTTCCTTAGGTCCATATATTTTGTTGTACTGCAACGTGCCACCCATCCTAAAGCATTCAACTCTCTAATATTTTTGGGCCATAGAGTCATTTAAGGATGATACATCTAGTCTATTAGACCAAGGAATAGGGGCATTACATATTTAATGTAATTAATGCTCTTTCCCCTCTTCCCAAATAAATAGAGGAATGCAAGACTTAGATGGGGTTAAAAAATTCTATGAAAAACATTGCATGTATAATTTCAGATTGCATTTCCTTTGTAATACATATCTTTCGAAATATCAATGAAACTGTGGTGATTCCATCTTCAAAGTATTACAATATGTGTTCCCCTCTATTTTACTCATTAGAATGTTCATGCTTCTTCAGCTCATTTATGTAGTTATTGTTCCTAGATATGTTTCTAGCTCTCTTGTAGATTTGTTTGTAAGCTATATGATAATGCAAATGCCTACTACCATGCCAGATATTGATTTGTCTTGACATTGTTTATGTATACGTCTGTGAGGATCATTGCGATTATATCTTTAAATGTGCAACATATGAACCATAGCGTTCAGTCCTTCCTTTAGACCTAATTTTTGCTTGTAAACCAAATAAACATATAAATCCTTACGGCCTCGAGCTCTTGTCTCCATCCATAATGCTATCAACACTTACTGATTTCCAGATTTTTATCGTCATTGTCTCATCCCTGTGAACTACTTCGCGGGATACTAGACAGACCATCCTTGTGTCTTGATTATCACTGTTGTCACATCCTTGTGGACTACTCCGCGGGATACTCGATAGACCATCTTTGTTTTATAGTTGTAACGATCATCACATCCATGTGGACTACTACGTTGGTTGGTGTACATGTTTTCCCCTTCACTTCGGTTTTAATGACCATCCCATCCATGTGGAATACTCTGCTGGGTGGTGTATGTGTTGTCCCCTACACTTCGGTTTTAACGACTACTACATCTCATGTGTACTGTTCTGCTCGATGCCAGGCAGACCTTTCCGGTTCACGTGTGTCTCTTCCTGTGCGGTACTATTACCTCTCACTTAGAGGCTCACTTTACTCTCCCGTTTGGGGTAAGAGAACCGAGACACAAGTTACATTACGCACTCACTGGGCACACTTACCTTATTGTTTCAAGATACCAGCGCAATGCTCTTATGTGCTGACAGTTGTTGAGCCTTGCAATAGGTATGTATTTACTCTTGATTACTATCTTTTTCCTCTTTTCTTATCCATTTTGTGCCATGATATGATAACATATTTATAGGATTTTGATAAGGAATGAATGAAACTACTCTTGATATGATTTGACCGACCAAACTAACTCTCATTACTTTTTATGTAGAAAAATAGCAGATGGAATAGTTGTTGTTCCAAATTCGGAACAGCAAAAGCTAATCAAGGGAAATGAGATGCGTTGTGTGCAGTCAAACCAAGGAATGAATCAAGAAGATCAGTGCAAGATGAAATAATTTTCTAAAGATAGCATTTAGTTGTGAATCCCTTAGGATCTCCTAATCCCGAGGGATCACATTTATCTTTTTCCTTTTGACTATAAAAGGGAAAACTGAAGAGGGACCTATCGTCTTTTACTTCAATTGTAATTTTAATTTATAGAAGCATGATTATGAAGAACGAGATCGTATTGTAATGACAAGTGACTTTGATGATTAACACAACTTGTGTTGTTGTTCATTGGGATATTCTGAAGTAGCTAAGCAGTATTCGCTAGTGGCTAGGGCCTGGTTTCTAGTGGATCTTATTGTTGTTCCTTGTTTTATACTTTTTCCGTTTCGTGCAAGTTTATTCTTCTTTACAGCTTTGTAGTTGATTTATTTTCGTTAATTCAAATTCTTGGTATTCATTTAATTAATGCTCAATCCTAGTTGGTTTTATTTATTCATGTCATGGATTGAATTAGTTATCAGTTAAAGAATCATTTCTGGTTAATTAAAGAATAGAGCGTTATTGATTAAATACTTTCCTTCTATCCAGGAGTTTAAGTCCAATGGAAAGAGCTCAGTTAATGCTACGATGCTCTCAGTTGATTATCATTCAAATTGGTTGATTAAGATTGAGTTATGTTTTTGTTTGAGATTGAGTCGTGATGCTTAGATGAATTATTTCCCTTAAAGTTACAAGCTTGAGATTTATGATTGCATCTATTTACTCTTGTATTGAATTTAATAACTTATTTTAAAGCATTACTCTCTGGAATTATAGCTTGCACATATTGTGTACACTCTTGGAATAAAAGGACTTACCCAGGTTGATAATTCATGTGAGGCAATTAGGAGTTTTAAAAGACACCTTTTAGCACCCAACATTTTGGCACTGTTGCCGGGGAGAGTGTTGTCATTTTAAAAAGAGTGATGCATGTTTGCTGAGAGAGAATTGGGTATTAAAAACAAAAGGTAAGAACCTGCGGGACAAATGAGTAAAATGCTCGCTCCTCTGCCTACTTTCCAGCAGAATTGCGTTGGAATTTAAAGTAGAAATGAACGTTTGTATTTTTGTATGGATGAATAAGAAGAAAAGACTAGAAAATTATATAATTCTCCCCCCTAAACCTGAAAAATCTAAGGGACCAGTGACCCTTGGACGATCAACCTTTATTGACGAAATCATAAGAAAAGTTGAGTCTCAGTCATCAGTAAGACCCCAAATTGTTGCTACCAGACATCCTGTTGTTTCCTTTCAGGCCACAGGATCACCTTCTATAGCTAACACTGAGATTCATAGTAAGACTGAAGGGTCTGAATAGAGTTTTCAATATATTGAAAATTCACAACCACACCCTTCACATGAAGGAAATTCTTGCAACCTCCATGAAGGAGAAGGAGAAACATGTAATCCTGAAATTAAATCATCAGAACCTAGATCTCCTGAAGTAGTGATTGAACAGAGGACACCCAGTGTTCTAAATCGAGGTAGCACTATTAGAATTATTCCAGTCTTTTCTGGACATCCTAGGAACAACTCTCTAGCTCTAGAGATCCCTAAAGGATACTAGCATATTTTTGACCAAATGGCCAATAATCAACGACAACCTCAAACCTCTACGTTACAATACCCTATTGTGGACACAATTATCAAAGCCCCCATGAAAGCTATCCCATTACAGAATATTCCTAACTTTCATAGGCTAACTTCAGAAGACCCTAATGCATTCCTTTTAGAATTCGATGTCCTATGTAGGGGTTATGATTACACCATCGACCCCTATAAGTTGAAACTGTTCCCCTCTACTCTAAAGGGAGCAACCCTATGTTAGTTTATGGGACTCGGTGGAGGTACCATCAATGACTGGGAATAGATGAAAACATCCTTCCTCAAAAAATACCAATATTATTGTTGAACTAGAGAACTAAAAGATGAAATATTTCAAATGGTAGCTAAGCCTAATGAGACTCTGGAAGAATATGTGGAGCATTTCCAATATAATCTACAAAGATCTCCTTATGCAAATCTACCTGATAATGTTCTAAAAACCACAATGATTAAAGGTATGAAAGACCAATGGGTAGAAACACTGAATATAATGGGTAAGGGCGATATTTTTCAAGAATATTATGACAATATTATAGACTTGTGCATTAGGTGCTCCAAGGTTAGTACAAGACTGAAACTAGCTAGACACGATGAGATCACCAAAGACAACAAAGCCTCAGGAGGAAGCATTACAAGAGTCGAAATCAGAAATTTATTGGAAGATTTCAAGACTGATATCATGGGGACCCTAACGACACAATTGGATATCATGCGAGCTAAACGAAAGCAGGCCGAAGCAGAATAGAACCTGGCTATTTTCTATCCTCGTTGTAGAAATAAACATAGTCATAAAGAATGCTCACTAGATATGATACAAACATGTGCCATATGCACTAAGGAGCATGCCACAAAAAGTTTCCCATTGCTCCCAGGATTAAAAGCAATCTTCAAGGAAGTGGAAGAAGAAGTGGAACCAGTATATCTATTGAACCAATGTCATCGATGGAAAGCATGTTAGATAGGTATGCCTATTGATCCATATTCGTTCTTTCCTCCCTCGCAATATAATTCTTAGCAATATTCAGGGGTAGCATGGCAGAACCAGCCACCTTTTTCTATTTGGCCACCTCAAATATTTTCTATGTCACCATGGCCCAACCAATCAAATCCAAACAATAATTGGCCAAATCCCTCTTACCCTCCACCATTCTGGCAAAACAATCCTTATTCATCTCAATGGTCCCCTTCCACCTCACAAAATCAGAGCTGACAATCAAATTGGCAAAGATCCACGAACCAACCTATGGGGACAGTTCCTTTGTCTCAACCAACTTTACCAATGCTTTACACATTGAAGCAGAATCCTCAATCTAATATACAACCATGTTGTACCTATGAGATAGTAATAGGTCAGCTACCAATGCCAAAGCATCTAAAATAATTGTTTTGGGGTTTTTGGATTAAGTTTTTGGAAGACCAATGAAAGAAGACAGATGTAGAATTAAAGTAATTAATCCTTTGGGTTATATTAATACTTCAGCAAAGGGTTGTTATAAAGCATTACATAGTGATATAGATAAAAAATAGTGGTGAGTAGAAGGCAACAAAAAATATGATTATCACAGTTTTCAGACTGTAAAACAGAACAATCATAAGTGGGAAAACCTTCTAAACTACATTGCAAAGGTTCAAGGCAGTATACTTAATGCTTACACAAGGTGCTAATGATTTACTGATTAGAGGGGATTACCTAAATAGACAGGAGCTTATAGGAATAAATTGAGACACAATTCTTCCTACCTAGATATCTCTATAAGTCATAAGTATATGAAGAAAAACACAATGATTGATAACTGGAAAAACTTACAGGATAACCAAAAAATGTGTAAAACCAGATTCAGAATCCTCTGCTTTGTATTAAGGTTCTAGAAAGACTGAGTACATCAAGTGTCTGCAAAATCTTCCTTCAAAGGTGGCTTCCACGTTCAAAGTAGTATTAACAGTCAAGACTTTACAAGCAATGAACTGTGAATCTTGAACTCTGGACCTATAACATCTCGAGAAGAGAGTTATTTATACAATAATAAACTTAAGAAATATCCTAAAACTGATTAAAATTTATTCTAGGAAAGGAAAAGATCTTCATGCAAGAAGATAGGGGCACCTATTGAACTACTTCTTGCTGTCCCTTTTATTCAGGTTGTGCTGGCTTTGTTGTTTGATATTTCGCCCTTTAAGTTGCTAAATCGTTTGTATCCTTTGCATTGGTTGATTACTTCAGTTTGATATTTCATATGATACCCTTTAAACTCTGTAAATATCCTTTAACCACGCTGAGTAACCTTTATTGTTTATTTTTACCTTTACAGTGCATTTGAGGTTTTTACTGTGCTTTTCAATAGTAAATCACTTTAGATTTTATGTCACAGGGTAAAGTAAATTGATATGGTCTTCATATTTGTCTTCCAACTGTATGTAGGCTTTCTCTTTGTAAGCCTGGAACAGGGGTCTTTACACAATAAACTATTAAGAAAAAAAAGGTAACAAAGACGGTCGTGAATGGATTTTTGAGCTTGAAAGGACATTGGAAGGAGTACAGAGCATATTGGAAGGTCAAATGATGGTTTTAGTGGTTGCAAAGGCATATGGAAGGTTTACTGTGAAAATAGGCAAAAACAGAGCAAAATGGTCATTTGGCATTTAAATGGGAAAAATAGTTTTCCATTTAAATTATGGCGCGATAGTGAACAATGACTATTTTGTCGTTTTGCGGAAGGTGGTTTTCATCGCACCACTTATGAAGCATGGGTGGTTTCGGGAAGGGTCACCCGAAATGATCTGAGCTTGACACTTAGCAAAGGAGGACAGTGAAATACCATTTTTCGGGTGGATAATGCCCATACAGAGAGCGTACCAAAAATCACCGAGGGCCATTGGATCTGAACGCATTAGATCGAATGGTGGTGGAGTGAAGGAGTAATACGAAGGGTATGAATGATTAAATATGGCAGAAATGGCTTTATTGTCTGTTAAAACCCAGATTAGCGGTGAAATGGGGGCTTAAGGTTACTTCTTCGTTTAAACCGTAAAAACTATTTAACAAAGAAAATATTCACAAAACATATATGGTGGATTTGAAATTTTATGAATTCGGGCGGATAATGATATCAAATCTGAGTTTATATCACATATTGCAATCACAGTTTAGCGGAGGACGGCCCATCACAAAAGGAATGTGATAGGCATCGGATGCGACGTGGGAATAAATGATATATGATATGTGATTGGGTCCTAGTCCCAATCGTAATCGGAGATCGCAATGGCGGAAGGTATATGCTTCGGTCGAGACTTGCGATGAGGGAAGATGCGATATGAATATAGATTATAATATATATGATATCGGGTCCAAGTCCATTGTTTATCGCATATCGCAATTGGAGGAGAGTGTATTCATATGAAAGGCTTGCAATGCGATAATGTTGCGATGCGATATGAAAATATATAGTTTTATTATAAAACTAAGGTTTTTGGGATATTTTATTAAAGGAGTTAATAATATATGGGAAAAGAGATTTTAGGGGTTTAATACTATAGTTAATGTTAATATGAAAATATGAGTGAAAAAGGGAAAATACACATGAAAAGGGGAAATATAGGCAGAAAAGGGAAAATAGACTAAGTATAATGCCTTTTCATGGTTTATTTATTTTTCATATATGCATAATACTTAGGGTAAAACACATTTTTGTGGGTTTTTCGGTTAAAAAGGGATTTTACATGGTAAAAGGGGTTTTACATGGTAAAAAGTGATTTTACATGGGTTTTTCATTTTTCCTAGGCAAAAAGGGTTTTGACCTTAGGAAAAGGGGTTTTTATGGAAAATGAGTGAATATGAATGTATGAAGGTGGGAAGGGGAAATTAGTGAGTATAGGGATGAATGGGGATGGATGGGAAGTTAGTTAATTGATTTAGTAGACCTTAATTTGCTTTGTGTAATTGCATCATGGACATAGAAACATATGGTGAAACATGATAAATGTACATTTAGTTCAATGAATAATCAAACTTCTGCAACCTTTTTCTACTTACCCTTTACTTATTCTACTATTTTTTCTTCACTTAATGGGTGCATTTAAGCTAGAAAACCCTTTTCCTTTCTTTTATTTTACAAAATCAAACTATCTAAATCTACCCTTATAACCTCCAAGGGCTTAGATTAAACTGATGAGCACCTTATTATTCTCTACCTAACTATTGATATGCCAAGATTAAACAGTTTGGCCAGATCTTTATTCTCTAACTATAACATCAAATTTAAATCATGAAGTAATCAAGATTAAACTATTTGATTGTCATGGGTTGTGGCATTTAACACAAGCTGCACGCAACCATTATTTTGCAGAAACAAAGTAGTGGCATTTAGACTTGCTCACTTACAGAGTTTATTTGTTTTCTTTCTTTCTAACCTAACATTTTCTTTTTTCCTTGATTTTTTAGATCATCTACCCTAGCATTTTATTTGATATGGACATTATCATTAAGATATTTTCTCTTACTAACATTTTATTCACTGTTGTTATGTCCATATCCTGACTTAACATTTTTTTAAATATTCTATCTTATCAAAACCAAAAAATGCTACAACATTGGCTCCAACCGGGGACTTCTTTCTCCTGTAGAATGTAGAGAACCTGTAGATCCATGTGCCTTCTCCTCAGGCTATGGAGTCCTTGCTGTAAAGAAAATCACACTGACAACTTGAAAAGTAAAAGAAAACTAGAGTATTTACAATGAAAGCTATTTCAACTTCTTAGTACTGAATGTAATGTTTGAGAAACCTTTCATTTACAGGATAAGTGGAATATAGCCCCTCAAGATTTTGCAGCACAAAAGTATTGTTACCCTTCACTTCACCAATTGCTAAAGGTCCAAACAATAGATTGTCAATTTCCATGCTTCCTTTTCTCTTCTCTCCTAGCATCCCATCTTAGAACTAGATCACCTTCCTTAAAGTCCCTTTCCCTAGCTCTTCTTTCAAACAAGGTCTTCATCTTATTATGATATTTCATCAATTTGTATTGAACTTCATCTCTGTTTTCATTAAGTTCAATAATCTAATTTATCCTTCTTGAAAAATCATCAGGTTCATCTGTTGTATCCTGCAGGAATTTTAAAACAGGGAAGGCCAAATTGGTAGGGAAGATTGCATCTTTCCCATAGACTAACTGAAATGGAGATTTGCTAGTTGAGCTCTTTGGAGTAATTCTGTTTTCCCATACTGCATAAATCAAATGTGAATCCCAGCTCTTCTTATGATCAACTAGAATCTTTTCTATTACCTTTACCAGGATTTTGTTGGATGATTCTGCAAGGCCATTACCTTGAGGGTAGTATGGAGTTAAATTATGTAACAGAATTTGATATTTCTAGCAAAAGTCAACCAATTTAACACTAGAAAAGGTTGTTGCATTATCAGTGACAATCTGAGTTGGGAAACCAAATCTAGATAAGATATTATCCTCAATAAACTTAATTAGTACTGCATCAGTAGCATTTATGACTGGAATTATTTCCACCCATTTAGTAAAGTAGTCTGTTGCAGTGAGGATCCATCTATGTTGATTACTTGAAGTGGGTTGAATCTCTCCAATAAAATCTAATCCCCATTGAGAAAAAGGTTTTGAAACTATTGATGGAACGAGTGGAAGAGCTGCTAATTTTTGTTTTCCAGGAAACATTTGACAAGGAACACAACCTCTGACCTTTGCCCCTACTTGTAAGAATAATGTGGGCCAATAAAATCCTCCCCTTAGAATCTTGTATGCTATTTCTCTCCAAGCATAATGTCCCCCACAAAATCCTGTATGAAAATGATCAATGATTCCTTCAGTTTCTGATTCTGTTAAACATAATAACAAAATATTTATTGGATCTTTCCAGTATAAATTTGCATTTATAATGCAGTGCTTGACTAATTTCAACTTAAGGGTTTTACATTGGGTTCTGGAAAATGATGCTGGACACTTAAAATGAATCAAGAAATTTACAATATCTTGATACCAGTTTGACAACAAGAATCTTTCATCAATGTGTATAGGACTGATCTGCTCTGAAGGTAGAGCTTCTTGTGGATTCTCCCTTTTAAGAGGAAAGGAAGGTTCTTGTGGATTCTTCCCTTCTGCAAGGAGATAAGGTTCTTGTGTATTCTTCCCTTGAGAATGAAGGGAAGGTTCTTGTGGATTCTTCCCTTCAGAATGAAGGGAAGGTTCTTGTGTATTCTTCCCTTGTATTTCTAAAACAGAATTGATTCCAAGTACTTTGCAGTTGGATTCAGCTAGAAGCTTGGCTAATCCTTGACCTTTTACTAGCTTGCTAGTCTTGATAGTTAGATCAAACTCCAGAATTTGAGTGATCCATCTACCTCTTTTCCCATCAGTGTCTCATTGAGTTAGAACAATTTTCACAGCACTATTAGGAACATAAGCAATAATAGGTGAACGTAAGACATACATCCTGAATGACTTCAAGGCTTGAATGAGGGCATAGGCTTGCTTCTCAATGATGTCATACTTAAGCTCAACATCTCTCATAACCTTGCTGAAAAAGGCTATGGATTGGTCATGGGAATCTTCATTTTTCTATAATAGAACAGCAGCAAGGCTTGTTTCAGAGGCAAAAGAGAAAATACTAAATGGCTTATTATAATTAGGGTTGGCTAAGGTGGGAGATTCAGAGATAGCCTTTTCTATTTGTTCAAACGCATGCCTAGAAGTGGGAGTCAATTTGACTTCATGGTCTTTTCGGAACATGTTAGTTATATCTTTTACAATCTCTGCATAATTTAGAATAAACCTCCTTAAAAAATTAATCTTGCCTATAAAAGCTTGAATCTCCTTCTTGTTTCTAGGTAAGGTCAATGATTCAACGACAGATACTCGTTTGGGGTCAATTACTACTCCCTCCTTTAAAATGATATGGCCCAACAATTTTCCTTCTTTGACAACAAAAAAGGACTTCTTGGGGTTCAATGATATTCCAAATTTTCTACACCTATCAAAAATCATCATCAAGTGCTTCAGATGTTTCTGATCAGATTTAGAAAAAAATAGTTATGTCATCAAGATAAATAACCACAAATGTATTTACCTGGCCCATAAAATCTATGTCCATAGCTCTCTGAAACATTTCTCTAGCATTGGTTAGGCCAACTGGCATCTTAGCGTACATGAATGTACCCTAGGGTGTAGTAAAGGTTGTCTTCTCTCTGTTTGTTGTACTTGGTTAACAATAAGTTTTGAATTAGTAAAAACACTTAAGTTTTGAACTTTTAAGCTTTTGGATAATTTCAATCCTAAAAGGAAAGCTTCATATTCAGCAACATTATTGGTAACTTCAAAATCTAATTTACATGATTGGGTTATATTTTATTTTTCAGGTGAAATTAAAAATACTTTGGCTCCTGCCCCACCTTTCATGCAAGAGCCATTAAAGAATAGTTTCCAAATATCAGTTTGGTTTGGTTCAAGAATTTCAACTACCTCTTCAATTTTGACTTGAGTTTTATGTTGGTTTGAAGTGAGTTTAAAACAACCAAAGTCTTTATCTATTGCATAAATTGGATGGTTCCTTGGCTGGGCAGGTTTACAAATAGTATGTATAAATCTTATCTCTCTATATAATCTTAATTGCTCTCCTCCATAAACAGGAATAGTAGCATATGACATATCCATATGTAGAGTTCCCCCTAATTTGGCACATCAAGACCTAGAAAGGAGCATTCCAAAGTTGGGAGGGATATCTATGACAACAATATCAAGTACTACACTTTTCGCTAGAATTTGAGCAAGGGTAACCACCAGATCCTTAATCAATCCCAAACAGGGCACCTTTTTAGAATCAAAGGTGTACAGGTCATGGTAGGATCTAGTTATATCGAGTTTCAAATGGTCCTTGATATATTTTGGCATAAGGTTGTGTGATGCTCCTTAATCAAGCATACAATTATACAACATGGAATCATTTGTTTTAAGAATTACATAGAAAGGAGGCACTATCTCATCTATCATGTCTGAACTAGGGCCAAAAAATATTGTTGGTTTTTCGTCTTGTAGATTTATGACATTACCTTCAGCATCAACCAAGGTATTTTGTATCCATTTTGTGACTTGGATTTTGTAACCAAGGTTTTTAGAAAGTTATGATAGTGGAATTGGGATCTTGACCCTCTCTAATTATTTTTCAACATTAAATGTAGTCAAAATGTTTTTACCAACTTGGGTAATATCAATTGACTGATCTAAGGACTGAATAAGAGTTGTTTGAGCTTCAATAGCTTTGGTACGCGGTTTAATCACTGGAGTCTCCTTTGGAGGTCTCCCAAAACCAGGCCTAGGCCTAAGATCATACCTCTTGTTTAATTCTGCAACTAAAAATTCAGAGAAAGCATGATATTTAGAGACTTGTGAAGCTTCCTGATCTTCTTGAACCTGATTCTGTTGTGAGAGAGGAATGATGGCTGTTCGATTGTAAGAAGAATCCATACTATTAATATCTTTAATAATTGTCATAGTATTATCATCAGGTTGTTGGTCATCTATCAGTAGAGGAGTAGGAACCTGCTGATCATTGCTAGGTCTCTGAATAATTTGTAGTGGTGGATTTCTTTTATACTGACTTTGATTTTGGTTTTGAGGTCTAGTAACTATTTGTTGTATTGTTCTAGATTGGGTCTCAATCTTTGAAATCCTATTTGATAGGTTTCTAAGAAGAGATGTTATTTCATCTATTTTTGAGTCTTCTGATTTAGTCTTAGAGGAACTAGAGGCTTCTTGAACATATTTGAGTTTTCTTTGGGCCTTTTCTTCCTTACGTTTTAAAGAAGTTGAGGCTACCCTATTTGCTTCTACTTATATAGCATTTTTTGCATATCTTCAATAGTTCTTGAATTTCTCTCTTGTAGCATAACAACAAAGTCATCATCAAAATATTTAGAAAATCTAGACTTAGCTGTTGCTACAGGGGGCTTACAATCAACAGGCATTTTGTGATATAATTTATTGAATCTTTTGATAAAATCTGATATTGGTTCAGCAAAGTTCCTTTTAGGCTCTTCAAATTCTATGAGGAAGTAAAGAAGATCCTTTTTCATACCCCATTGATTTTTAAATATTATTGTAAGCTCTTCCCAATTTCTAATGGAATCTGCTGATAACTGCCTAAATCAAATCCTCACATTTCCTTCAAGTGACTGTACAAACAATCTCATATAAACATTTTCTTGTTCAATATTCATGTTGTCTAGAGAGTCTAGGAAATCTTGAAAAAGGTCTTCAGCTGAGGGACCAGTTTCTCCATTGTCTTTGGGAAGGTATTTTAAGTATCCAGCGGGGAATGCCTCAAGGTTATTAGGTAAGACTAAGGCGACATATCTAGCCTATACAATAGGTCGGAAATCCATGATAGTAGGTTGTGTATGAGGTGCTTGAGGTATATGAGGTTGTCCAGGTGGAGTATGAGGTGTTTGTGTGGATGTAGAAGATGAAGAAGAAGTAGAGGAAGAAGATGGTGATTTAGGGGTGGATAAACTAGTTGGAGGTGAAGGAGGAGGAGATCTCCTGAAAGACTTCAAAGGAGTCTTAAGAACTAGCTTTGGGACCTGTAAAGGAATATCTTTTTTTGTTTCAAAGAGAGGATTGGTATATATAGAGAAAGTCTCCTCAGATTGTTTAGAAGAAGAAGCTCCAGGTCAGTCAAAAATGGAAGGAAATGGATAGGTGGTAGGGGATATGAAATATGTGGGTTTATATTCTTGTAGATCAATACCCAACTCAGATTCAGTTTTAGGTGATCCTAGTGGTAATGTGGGTATCGGATGAGATTCTAATGAATGAATAAGGTAGGCTGACTTAAAATCAACTCCTCTATTTAGAAGTTCAAAAAACCTAGGTGATAAATGGGAGTAATTAGGATCAGATGGGATATTATTATAGGGGTCAAATGATTCTACTTCTTCAGACTATAGGACTGAAGAGGAAGAAGAAGATGATCGGTGGTGTCCCATTTTAGAATTGTCTTTGCTCAGAAGCCTTTCAAGATTTGAAAAAGGACTAACTATCTTAGCTTCTGAATGAGATCTGGTATGTTTAAAAGGTGTCAACTTGGGAGTGTGGAGTCACCAAGGTGAATGATTTTAACCTTTTTAAACCTTTAATCACCTTTAAAGTAAAAGAATAAATGAATATCGTTGTCCCAAGGGAAAATTTTAATGAAATTTGAATCCCCAGCAATGGTGCCAGTCTGATGTTGTACCTCTGAGATAGTAGTAGGCCAGCGACCAATGCCAGAGCATCTAAAATAATTGTGTTGGGGTTTTGTGGTTTAAGTTTTTGGAAGACCAATGAATGAAGACAAATGTAGAATTAAAGTAGTTAATCCTTTGGCTTATATTAATACTTCAGTAAAGGGCTGCTATAAAGCATTACACAGTGATATAGATCAAAAATAGTGGTGAGTAGAAGGCATCAAAAAATATGATTATCATAGTTTCCAGACTGTAAAACAGAACAATCATAAGTGGGGAAACCTTCTAAACTACGTTCCAAAGGTTCAAGGCAGTATACTTAATGCTTACACAAGATGCTGATGATTTACTGATTAAAGGGGATTAGCTAAATAGACAGTTCACTAATCCATTCTCTTAATAGATGATCACTTCCGAAGCTTATAGGAATAAATTGAGACACAATTCTTCCTACCTAGATATCTCTATAAGTCATAAGCATATGAAGAAAAACACAATGATTGATAACTGGAAAAATTTATAGGATAACACAAAACTATGTAAAACCAGATTCAGAATCCTCTTCTTTGTATTAAGGTTCCAAAAATACTGAGTACATCAAGTGTTTGCAGAAGTTTCCTTCAAAGGTGGCTTCCAGATTCAAAGTAGTATTAACAGTCAAGACTTTACAAGAAATGAACTATGAATCTTGAACTTCGAACCTATAATATCTCGGGAAGAGAGTTATTTATACAATAATAAACTTAAGGAATATCCTAAAACTAATTAAGATTTATTCTAGGAAAGGAAAAGATCTTCATGCAAGAAGATAGGGGAAGCTATTGAACTGCTTCTTGCTGTCCCTTTTATGCAGGTTGTGCTAGCTTTGTTGTTTGATATTTTGCCTTTTAAGCTACTAAATCGTTTGTATCCTTTGCGCTAGTTGGTTCCTTTAGTTTGATCTTCCATCTGATACCCTTTAAACTCTGTAAATCTCCTTTAACCCTGCTGAGTAACCTTTACTGTTTCTTTTTACCTTTATAGTGAATTTGAGGTTTTTACTGTGTTTTTCAACAGTAAATCACTTTAGATTTTATGTCACAGGGTAAAGTAAATTGATATGGTCTTCATATTTGTCTTCCAACTGTACCCAAGATTTTTCTTTATAAGCCTGGAACATGGGTCTTTACATGCAAAACATAGAAACTATTAAGAAAAACAAGGTAACAGAGATGGTCATGAATGGCTTTTTGAGCTTGAAAAGGACATTGGAAGGAGTCTGGGGCATAACGGAAGGTAAAATGATGGTTTTAGCGGTTGCAAAGGCATATGGAAGGTTTACTATGAAAACATGTGAAAACAGAGCAAAATGGTCATTTTGGCGTTTAAATGGGAAAAACAGTTTTCCATTTAAATTATGGCGCAATAGTGAACAAAGACTATTTTGTCATTTTGCGGAAGGCGGTTTTCATCGCACCACTTATGTAGTGTGGGCGGTTTTGGTAAGGATCACCCAAAATGATCTGAGCTTGACATGTAACAAAGGAGGACAGTGAAATACCACTTTTTGGGTGGGTAATGCTCATACAGAGAGCGTACCTAAAATCGTCGAGGGTCATTGGATCTAAATGCATTAGATTAGATAGTGGTGGAGTGAAGGAGAAATACAGAGGGTACGAATGATTAAGTATGGCAGAAATGGCTTTATTATGTGTTAAAACCCATATTAGCAGTGAAATGGAGGTTTAAGGTTAATTCTTTGTTTAAATATTTAAAACGATTTAACAAAGAAAACCTTCGCAAAACATATATGGCGGATTTGAAATTTTACGAATTCGGGCGGATAATGATATCATATCCAGGTTTATATCGCACATCACAATCAAAATTTAGCAGAGGACAGCCCATCGCAAAGGAATGCGATAGGCGCCAGACGCAACGTGGTAATAAACGATATATGATATGTGATCGGGTCCGGGTCCCAATCGCAATCAGAGATCGCAATGGTGGAAGGTATATGCTTCATTCGGGACTTGCAATGGGGGCGGATTTATAATATATATGATATCGGGTCCGAGTCCATTGTTGATGGCATATCGCAATCGGAGGAGAGTGTATTCATATGAAAGGCTTGCGATGTGACAATGTTGCGATGCAATATGAAAATACATAGTTTTATTATAAAACTATGGTTTTCGAAATATTTTATTAAAGGAGTTAACAATATATGGGAAAAGGGATTTCAGGGGTTTAATGCTATAGTTAATGTTAATATGAAAATATGATCGAAAAAGGGGAAATACACGTGAAAAGGGGAAATATAGGTGGAAAAGGGAAAATAGACTAAGTATAATTCCTTTCCATGGTTTATTTACTTTTCATATATGCATAATACTTAGGGTAAAACACATTTTTGTGGGTCTTTTGGGTAAAAAGGGATTTTACATGGTAAAAGGGGTTTTACATGGTAAAAAGTGATTTTACATGGGTTTTTCACTTTTCCTAGGAAAAAAGGGTTTTGACCTTAGGAAAAGGGGTTTTTATGGAAATGAGTGAATATGAATGTATGAAGGTGGGAAGGCGAAATTAATGAATATAGGGATGAATGGGGATGGATAGGAAGTTAGTTAATTGATTTAGTAGACCTTCATTTGCTTCGTGTAATTGCATCATGGACATATAAACATATGGTGAAACCTCATAAATATACATTTAGTCCAATGAATAATCAAACTTCTGCAACCTTTCTCTACTTACCCTTTACTTATTCTATCATTTTTTCTTCACTTAATGGGTGCATTTAAGCTAGAAAACCCTTTTCCTTTCTTTTATTTTACAAAAGCAAACTATCTAAATCTACCCTTATAACCTCCAAGGGCTCAGATTAAACTGATGAGCACCTTATTATTAAACTATTTGATTGTCATGGGTTGTGGCATTTAACACAAGCTACACACAACCATTAGTTTGTAGAAACAAAGTAGTGGCATTTAGACTTGCTCACTTTCAAAGTTTATGTGTTTTCTTTTCTTTCTAACCTAGCATTTTCTTTTTTCCTTGATTTTTTACAGTGTCTACCCTAACATTTTCTTTGATATGGACATTATCATTAAGAATATTTTCTCTTACCAACATTTTATTCACTATTGTTATGTCCATATCCTAACTTAACAATTTTTCAAATATTCTATCTTATCAAAACCAAAAAATGATACAACAGACTACAACTCCCAGCTCAACCCAACCCAAATCCTAATAACAGACCAATCCAGTCAATACAAATCATTAAGGGTTTGGAACCTGAAACTGAGTTGAGAGAGTGTAATGAACTCAAGTTAAGATCAGGATGCATAATCGCTCTAGACGAGGATAAAAATATGCAACCTGAAGAACCACACCCAAATAAGCTTTTGACTGTAGATGATCAACAAACAAAACAAGGGGAAGATATAGTCTTGCAAAAAACTCCCGAGTAGATCATAACTACTTCCCCCCCATTCCCAGAATGATTGATGATACTGCACCCAATTGAATATCCTGACTTTGATCTTCTGGGTGAACTCAAGAATATCTGTATAAAAAAACCCCTCATCCAGGCTATTCAAGACAATTCCAATATATGGTAAAGCTATTGAAGGATTATGTATAAACAAGTCTGCGAGGAAAACAAAAATAACCCCAACTGTCTAGGTTGTCGAGACTTTGTCTGATTTATTACTAGGCAAAGAGACACCTATAAAATATGAAGACTCGAGAAACCCCATTGTCATAGTACAGATAAATGACCACTCTTTTCCCAATGCTTTAGTTGATTTAGGGGTAGCCATTAACATTCTCACAACAACAAATTGCGAAATGCTTAGCATCACAGCTTTGGAACCAACAACTACCTTGCTAGAACTTGCTGTCTGCTCAGTCATTAGGCCAGAAGGAACATAACCAAATATGATGGTTCTTGTAGAAACTTGGAAATATCCGATAGATTTTTTTATTATAAACCCTAGGAACCGGCTAGATGGACATCCCTTAATATTAGGAAGGCCTTGGCTAGCAACTGTTAATGCTTATATCAGCTGCTGGACAGGAAGTATAACCATAACCAGAGGGAATAATGTGAAGAATCTGGCCTTATACCCTCCTGCTCATCCAAGCCTAACCATTGTAAAAACTAGGAAGCAACCTGTAACATATTTAACAGAAAATATTCGTTCACCATTGGTTGTGGCAGATGCCCTTGAATTTAAAAACCAAATAGAAGACAATGTCATTAATACTTTTATCAATCACCCTACTACAGTGTCTAGTTTGCAATGTCACATGATTAAAGCAGTCCTTGACATTGAGATATCAATGACCAACCAATACCAACAACCACTGTCTATAATAGCAAACCTATCGAAATCGAGCCAGGGAAGATCCTGAACATTAACAGTAATCTGAGTGATGACCAGCAATAGAAACTTATTCAAGTCCTTAGGAAATATAAAGGGGCTTTTGCTTGGGATTACCCAGACATGAAAGGGATTGACCCTCAGTAATGCTTGCACCATATATACACTGAAAAAGATGCAAGACCCATTCGACAGCCTCAGTGTAGATTAAATCCTCACCTAAAGGATATTGTTAAAGAAGAACTTCAAAAACTATTAGATGTGAATTTTATCTATCCTATATCTGACAATAAATGGGTTTCTCCATTAGTTGTGGTCCCCAAAAAGAATGGGAAATGGCGGATATGCATCGAATATAGAGAACTCAACAATGAAACGAAAAAAGACCATTTTCCCCTTCCATTCATCGATCACGTCCTAGATACACTGGCAGGGAAGAGATTCTTCTCTTCCCTGGATGGCTTCAATGGCTACAGCCAAATTCAGATTGCCCCTAAAGACCAGGATAAAACTACTTTTACCTGCTCATGGGGAACATTTGCTTACAGGGTATTACCTTCTGGATTTTGCAATGCACCTGCTACATTCCAAAGAGCCATACTCAGCATTTTTGTAGACTTGATAAATGAAGGAATGGAAGTGTACATGGACGATTTCACACCCTATGGAGATGACTTCGAACAGGCATTATAGACATTAGAGAAAGTCCTGGAGCAGTGTACTGATACTAGGCTATGCTTAAGCCACAAGAAGTGCCATATGATGATGACAGAGGGCCTGATCCAGGGTCATTTCATTTCAACAACTGATATTCAGGTGGATCCAACAAAAATACAAGTAATCCTCTTATTAGCTACTCCCTACACTCAAACAGAGGTACGTAGTTTTCTAGGATTTATTGGGTATTATCGTAGATTTATTAAGAACTTCTCCCAGATTGCTGCACCATTATATGCCTTAATAGGAAATATTTATTTTATATTGACTGGAAAATGTGGCATTGCCTTTACAGAGTTGAAATGGCTACTATCAATAACACCAGTATTATGAGGCCCGAATTGGGATATACCATTCCAGATTTCATCAGACGTGTCAGATTCGACCATTGGAGCAGTTCTTGGCCAAGAAGAAGACAAGAAACCCTACGCTATATATTACATTAGCAAAAGCTTAACTCCTGCTGAGTTGAATTACACAGTAACAGAGAAAGAGTTTCTAGTTGTTATTTATGCTATTAACAAATTCAGACACTATATAACTGAATACCCTATAGTTTTGTATACTGATCACTCTGCTATCAAATATTTAGAAAATAAACCCATTACGGATGGAAGAGTGACACACTGGTTACTACTTTTACAAGAATTTGACAACTATAAAGGATCGACCAGGGAGGGAAAACCTTGTAGCAGATTTCCTCTCCCAAGTTCCAAGAACAAACGATGCAATGGTGGTAGAAGACCAGTTCCCGGATGAACACCTGTTTTTTGTGGCTGTAAAAACACCATGGTATGTAGATGTGACAAATTACTTAGTAATGGGAAAACTACCCAAACATCTAACACCCAGAGAAAGGAAATTAATAGTGCAGCGCAACACTCGGTTCTCCTAGATCGAAGGATACCATTTTCACACAACGGCCGATATGCACATCCGCAGGTGTATCAAGGAAGAAGAAATTTATGATATCTTAAAAGCCTGCCACGATGGACCTTGTGGTGGAGATTTTGCAGACCGCAGAATTGGACATAAATTTTTCAAATGGGCTACTATTGGCCCACGATTTTTAAGGATGCTAAGAAATTTGTCCATGCATGCGATAGTTGCCAAAGGATGGGGCGCCCTGGCCAATCTGATGAGATGCCCCTGCATCCATAGCTGGTGATAGAACCCTTTGAGTGATGGGCATTAGATTTTGTCGGGCCGAGCAACCCATCATCGAATCAGAAATCATATATATTGGTTGCAACAAAATACGTGACTAAATGGGTGGAGGCAGTAGCGTTACCAAGAGCAATAGAGGAAACAATGATTAATTTTCTTTTCGAAATTTTTGTGTGATATGGCTTACCCAGAGAAGTAATTACTGAAGGGGGGTGTTTGGTCAATTTAGTGTGATCTAAATTGCTATTTATATTGTCAACCCGGGGTTCATAAACTGACGAAGTGAGGTGTACTATATGTACTTAGATAACCATTTTCTTAGGTTTTTGTCGTTTTAAGCTTTTTAGTTTTTTTTTGGATTTTATTCTTTTCTTAATGTGTGGTGATGAAATTGAAGTGTGAAGTGTGTGGAGTGTAAATGGTGATGATTTCTATACTTGAAAAATGCTCAAAAGAAAGCTTTACAATAACTGAAATGGAACCAATTCTTAAGAGAAAACAAAATGCATCAAAAAGCGAACTAATGGCAATGGCCCAGTATCCTTGCTGCTGAAAATGAAAAGAAAGAAAAAACTTGAAAAACAACTCAACTTAAAGGAAAGGAGCTAATTCACACTACTTGAGCTTTTTAGATCCTTTTCCCCTTGGCTCAATCTACCTTGGGGAAGTAATCATGAGCATAACAAGAAATATGATTTTTAACTGTTCAAGAAAGTAAATTGCATCAGGAAACTAATCACACTACTTGACTTCTTCAAATCCTTTACCCCTCAGCTCAATCTACCTTGGGGAAGTAATCGTGAACATAACAAGCAATATGATAACTAAATGTAAAAAGAAATTAATCACACTACTTAGACTCTTTTAGTTCTTTACCATTCAGCTCAATCTACTTTATGGAAAGCAACTATGAGTAAGTAATATGACAACTAAATCACACCACAGTTATTAATCTTCTGATCTCCTGCTGATATAGTCATTTGACCACAGAAAGAAATCATAAATTGTTAAGCAGTATGACATCTAATTTAGTAGAAAAAGAAATAAACAAATAACAACTTGAAAAGGACAATGCTAAATGTAAATTGCAGAAAATAAAGGTTAGCAGGAAGGACAAGATGATCACATATGCCAAAAGTTATTAAAGAAGATAAAAGATTGCCCGTGCTACCTAAGAGAACCTGCAAAAAGCACTGATCAGTTTACAAAGATAAAGATATGGACAACAGAAACATAAAGCAACATATTATGTACAAGCTTAACAATAAAACAAAAGCATAATGAAACTTAAACAAATAATTTATAGGGCTTCAGTATGCAGGGCCCTTTGCCACTTCAGCCAATCAAATGATCACAAGACTATCTTCAGAAAGGTCTACTCATGTATTCAAATTAGCAACATATAAAAAAGTGGGGTGACAATATAACCAGCAGCGTGCGGAAATTACATAACAGTTCAGGAATTCTATGCATCCAAAAAAGTCTCTTTACATCATTTGAAAACGCATTATTTATAATGTAAAAGTCCTACAGTTAACTGATCAACTACTTATGCTATTAACTGTGTGCCATGGACACGTAGATCTCTTGAGCCGAGATCTAGTGTAACTGTCGTTATGCTTCTTAAATCTTGGAGTGGTTGGCTGTTAGATTCATTGTTCAAGAACGATCCTCAGGTGCGCTGGACCCTCCGTGAGCTGGGAACTAGGCCACGTATCATTCACGTGGCCAAAACAATGACGTGCCACCGCTGGACTCTTTGGTTGGCCACATCTTTGACTTTGGTTGACCGTGGCCTCAAAATGATGATTTGGCCGGTTCGAAGGGACACGATCCATGTACATGCCATCTGGAGCTTTCCCATATAGCCCCTTCCTTCAAAAGACACCTGGAGCACAACCTTTAACAAAATGGCTGCGGAATCCTGTGTTGGTTGCGGAAACCTGTGCTAGCTGCGGAAAATGACAAGTTTCCGCAGCTGCATGAAAAAAAGACTAAACCAAACAACAGACATCAGTATAGTTAGAAAACCATATAAACAATCCTTTTTAAACTATAATGCAATGATTCAACCACTGGATGAGTGAAGTAAGTGGAGTATGAGGGTTAAGAGGGTGTGTAGGAAGGTGCAAGGTTGAGGCTCAATAGGGGGCCACAATTTGTAGGCCACAAAATCACTACTACACTGAAGAATCATCACATTATACACAAAATTACCTCTCCGTATCACCCGCAGGTGAACGGGCAGGTGGACAGTACCAACAAAGTAATTGAAGCTATTCTAACGAGGACAGTCTCATCGCACAAACGAGACTAGTCTACTCGACTGCCAGAGGCCTTGTGGGCATATCGCACGACTTGGAGGAACACTACTAGACACTCTCCATATCAGCTGGTATTTGGTAAGGAACCCATTTTCCCCATAGAATTTGAGATACAAACACTAAGGATAGCCCAGGAAGTGGGACTGGATTTAAATGAGGCCCAGATTAACAGACTACAACAATAAATGAAATAGATAAAATTCGACTATTGGTTCTACAACATACTGCACTCATTCAACAACAAAGAGCCAAATGGCATGATCCCCTAATTAAGAAAAATATATTTCATGAGGGCGACTAGGCACTTCTTTACTATTCCAGGTTTCAAGACTTCCCTAGTAAACTGCAAACTAGGTGGTTAGGCCCCTATGAAATAAAGGAAGTGCATGATAACGACACTCTTACATTGGCCATCATTGATGGGTCTAGTTTTTCCTTTAAAGCAAATGGGCATCGGGTGCACCTCTACCAAAAACCACTTACGAGAGAATATTTTTACCAGAATATACACAAGAACTCCACCATGCAAGTTCTAGCTGCAGAAGGAAATCCTTCGGCAACTTCATTTTTGTAAAAGATTATTTCTTTTTGTAAAAACTGTAAATATGATTGCTGATTTGATTTTCTGTGGTTTTTTTCTCTGTTTGTTTGTTGCTCCAGCTTTGGAACAACACTTTTTCATTTTTGTTGTTCCCACTTCAGAACAACACTTTTTCATTTTTGCTATTCCCACTTTGGAACAACACTTTTTCGTTTTTGTTGTTCCCACTTTGGAACAACACTTTTTCGTTTTTGTTGTTCCCACTTCAGAACAACACTTTTTCATTTTTTCTTTTCCCACTTCGGAACAACACTTTTTTGTTTTTGTTGTTCCCACTTTGGAACAACACTTTTTCGTTTTTGTTGTTCCCACTTCAGAACAACACTCTTTTGTTTTCGTTGTTCCCACTTCGGAACAACACTCTTTCGTTTTCGATGTTCCCACTTCGACACAATACTCTTTCGTTTTTGTTGTTCCCACTTTGGAACAACACTTTTTTGTTTTTGTTGTTCCCACTTTGGAACAACACTTTTTCGTTTTTGTTGTTCCCACTTCGGAATGGCACTGTTTCGTTTTTTCTATTCCCACTTTGGAACATCACTTTTTTTTTTGTTGTTGTTCCCACTTTGGAACAACACTTTTTCATTTTTGTCGTTCCCACTTCGGAACAACATTTTTTCATTTTTGTTGTTCCAACTTTGGAACAACACTTTTTCGTTTTTGTTGTTTCCACTCCAAAACAACACTTTTTTGTCTTTTTTGTTCCCACTTTGGAACAACACTCTTTCGTTTTTGTTATTCCCACTTTGGAACAACACTTTTTGTGTTTTTTTGTTGTTCCAACTTTGGAACAACACTTTTTGTTGTTTGTTGTTCAAACTTTTGAACAACACCTTTTTCTCTTAACGTATTTTGTTGTTTCCACTTTTGAATATCTGATGTTCCATCTTTGGAAAAACATTTTTGCTTCTTGAAGTTGCATGTTTTCTAAACAGCACCCTTTTCCTTGCATTATTGTGATGTTGAACAACACTTGTAGGATTATTCCTAGCTCATCTCAGCCCCATTTTTCTGATTCCCTTTCATGGCATGAAGTACAATACTTTTATGAGGACAAGAATTATGGATTCTATTGAAGCAAGTGAATACCCTTAACATTATGATATTTAACAAGACAACTTCTTGATGATATATATATATTTTTAAAAAGGGGACACAATTATTTATATATCACTTTACTGTATTGATTTCTGTTGTATATGATACTGATTGATCATCTTTACCATGCTGGTTCCACCCCTCCTGGTTATAGTCCTCTCTGTCTATTATAAGTGAGATTATGGGTATATATATATATTATTTTATTTTATTTTATTTTTTATTTTTTATTTTTTATTTTTTTATTTTATTTTTATTTATTTTATTTATTATTATTTTTTTTTTTTTTTTTTTTTTTTGCTGACATGTTTAACTTCTTCCACCATCCCTTGTCTTAAGGAGTACTGAGCCTCCCTCTATTTATTATAGAAATTTAAAATAACAACAAAAATTTTCCTACAGATAGAGGATAGGGAGTCTCATTAAGATCCAGCCTACCATGTTCATAAGGATGTAGCAACGTGACATTCCCACTATGGCCACCACACCAGAATTATGATCCATTGAATAGCTAAAATATCCTTGGAACAGGAGGTCTCATCATGAGCCGACCTGATCACTTTTGCTACTTCCCAGTGAATGGAAGTGTGGTCATCTGGTTACCATGCCAGCACACTGATCTCTTCGGTAGAAACAACAATGGAATTCTCCAACTATAAATTGAGGATCCTGGCTCATATGGGTTAAAAAGCAACTCTGTCGAGGCTATGGATGCCTACTGGCAATAGAATCTCTGCTTATGGTATTGAAGTTCTATTTTCAACATCAATAATTGTTATAATACCCTCTTCTTATTTTTCTTTTTATCAGAGAGATTATTTCCCTAATTGCTCCCTACCTTGAACCTTTATGCATGAGTTAAAGTTTTTAATCAATCATATCATTTTCAGTCGGAATCGTCAGCAAAGCATCTTTTTTCGTGCATATTGTTTTCCTTTTTCCTTACCACATAACCTATCATCAACCAAAGCATCTTGTCTCTTATCAATAACCATCATTACACACCTCGCCTTCATTATATCCATATCTTTTACAATCCTTTCATTAATATACGTACTTTGCCTCATCTACTCCCATATATTTCACCCTTGTACGTTGCCGTCAGAACAATGTTTCCCTGTCCATTCGGTCATAGGCGGCCTCTCATCTTGAAGGAGGGAGGGGACCTCGATTTTACTCGTGCATGCATTATAGTTTTTTTATTGGATTTCATAGGTTGATATGGTATTCTATGATCACACGGCATGTGGCAAAGTAATAGTCCTCGAATTAATTAATTCTCATAGAAATATCGTTTAACATCGTAAAACTTAGTTGTTACAACTACTTGTTCTTCTATCTCTCTATTACTGTATGTTGTTGTGTTTTCTCTACTGCACTAATCCTTTGCAATAGTAGGAAGAACTCAAGCATTATGGGTGCTAAGATAGTGTGCTGAGAACCTTTAGTGCTGGTAGTCTCCAACAGAGCCAAGGAAATTTTGGTCCGCGCAGGGTGGATATCATATTTCACAAGATTTCAGCCCCCTAGTGAGGAAATCGCTATTGAGTTTCTACAGCATCTGCAAAATGGGCAATCCCTGGTGAGAGGTAGAAGGATCATGGTATCAGATGTTGTAATAGCTGAAGTATCTGGGCTACCGGCAGAAGGAACTATATGGCCAAAAAAACACGTAACGTTGCAAGACGCGGTGGACATTTTTCAGAGATGCATGCGAGGATTTAACCAAGAAATGCAAGGGTATATAACCATCTTCTCTGGCATAACCATGGCATGAGTTGGCAAGTGTTTTCCAGAGGTACATTACCTGTGATGGATGACGAGACGTGGTAAGACCAAGACAACTCAAACTCTTAGTTGTTTTAAAACTAAAGCTCACTTTTAATCTGTCATCTTTCTTGAATTCATTGCTGCATGATACTATCGATAGAATAAGATGGGCTAGGCACCCTTAAACTGTAGTTAGACACGATGGATTGATTAGACTAATTGTTAGCCATAACCTTGTTCAAAAATCTTAACTTGGGATGGTCTCATAGCATCCCTAGAGATTAGTCAAAACCCTGTAATCCAAAATTTTGCAATGTTGGAGATGAGCCAGTAGAGCCCTATTCCAAAAAGGAAAAGGACTACCCACTCAAACATTGAACCCCATAAGTGCAGGTAGTTTGCAAGGTTAAATCTATCCCAGAGAATGTCTGTAAATCTACAGGATATCGTCGAACAACCTGCGGAGTCATCCAGACCAGTTAGTATATAGGACTCTGAGTCAGAACCAGAGGAGCAATGCAATTCTGAGCCGGACGCAGAAGAAAAGGATAATTCAGAGCTTGAGTCAGAGGAAGAACCTGAACAAGGGGAAGGATGTCATTCAAAATCAAAATTCGGCGAAGAGGCCAATTCAGAACAAGAACCGGAGGAAGAAGATAGACTAGACTCAGAGAAAGAATGGGCACATCACTTTGATAATGAACTGAAAAATGAAGAAGGGCCTCCTCAAACATCAACCATGAGCCCCTAAAATGATATTTTTAGGATTTTGAGACAGGGATGGCCCAAGTCCTAGTAAATATGAATGCATACATGCAGCCTGGAGGATCACTTGATCCTGACCTAATGGAAGCTTAATCCTTAGAGGATTCTAGGCATACAAAAATTCTGCCTTCTTTAGAAGCTACAGACCAGGAAAAGGAAGAAAACACAGAAGTTATTCATGAATCCGATAACCAGTCTGGTGACACAGTTCTATTGGAGCACAAGAACAATAAACAACAGGAATATTTAGATACAGAAGCTATTGGCAAGCCTATTAGTGTAAAAGATGCTCCTCAGAAGAGGCGAGTAGCCAGAGAAAAACTAAATAAGCTGAGACAAAAATACCAAAAGCTTCAAAAGACAATTAAAAGGCTACGTTAAAAGATTAAAGAAATTGCAAACGGCAAAGCCAAGAACACTACTCCTGAGGTAGTAACTGTGGCTACGCAAATCAAAATATGTAAGGGGAGGCCAACAAAGACCCAAACCAAACTCATTCCTACTCAGACAATAGCCACTAAGGAAAATTTTCATGAAGACTTAGTGGATGCAATCATTCAGATGGAGGGTTAATCCTCCCACAATAAGGAGGTACAAACCAAGGAAATATCCTCTCATAGCACATGCACTCAGACAGAAGAGCAAGGCAAGGATATCCTGTCAAGAAAAGACCCTATTCTTCTAAAGCTACAAGAAGAGCTGACGCAAGCTCAAATTGCTTTAGAACAACGTGAACAGGAGGCAACTCCCTTACAAAAATATCAGGAGTTGCAGAAGCAGTTTAGGGAATTAACCATAACTAAGAATGGGACTTTTTATAGATTTAGACAGGAAGAAGAAAATTTCAATAAGGTGAAGGCCAAGATGTCTTGACATGTAGTTCTCCAGCCACAAATTATGCCATGTTCTTATTAGAACGGTACTTATTGTTAAAGATTAAAGTCGTAAGAGCTCGCAAGACAATCGAATTAAAGACAACTGAAGATTTTATAAGTTGTTGTAAGGAACATGGGGCAAAAGTCCAAAGTCTTCTTTGTGAATTTTATCTGCATAATTTCATATTAGAAGAAGAAGTGGATAAGAATCCTAGCCTTTTTGTTGGAGAGATTCAATTCCAGGCTTTTATCTCTCTTGCAGTTAATCAACTTAAGTGGTTTAAGGCTTATAATTTGTTCCAAAGACAGGAACATGGGTTGGATCTCTAGGTAAGGAGTGAGCCTACTCACCTTTTGCAACTATTTGCTAAACATAGGCTAATGACACAAGAAGGCAAGATTCAAATTTTAGGGCCCATACATAAGGAAATTGTATAAAAAGGAACAACATATTTCCTCTCCATTCATGAAAGATCCATGACTGCATCCAAAATGAGATGGGTAGTCTCAACTAACAGTGTTAAGGAATGAGAACCATTTAATTATGGGAATTTCAAAGCTGTTGTGAGCCGATTAATCACATACAACAATCTTATCTTAAGGGAAGGGCCTTACTGGTTGGGATGTCGATTTAGGTGTCCCATTATTTGGTATCCTCCTGAAGGCTATCAGTCTGACTATGAGTTACCTGAAGGACACGAAAAGACAGCCTTTGCAAATCTGACACAACATCATGGTTTCAGTCTTGATAAAGAAACCTTTTCTCTAGCTTACTTCTTAACTACATTACATAGGAACTATTCATTTTTCATGAGGACATGAAAAAAGGTAAGAAAGGGAGTATGTTGAGCCTTACAATAGCTATGTATTTACCCTTGATTACTGTCTTTTTACTCTTTTCTTATCCATTTTGTGCCATGATATAATAACATATTGATAGGATTTTGATAAGGAATGAATTAAATTGATCTTGATATGATTTGACCGACCAAACTAACTCTCATTACTTTTTATGTAGAAAACCAGCAGATGGAAAAACTATTGTTCCAAAGTTGGAACAACAAAAGCTAATCAAGGGAAATGAGACACGTTGTGTGCAGTCGAACCAAGGAATGAATCAAGAAGATCAACGCAAGATGAAAGAATTGTCTGAAGATAGCATTTAATTGTGAATCCCTCAAGATCTCCAGATCTTAAGGGATCACATTTATCTTTTTCCTTTTGACTACAAAAGGAAAACTGAAGAGGGATTCTCATCTTTTACTTCAATTGTAATTTTAATTTACAAAAGCGTGATTCTAAAGAATGAGATCATATTGTAATGACAAGTGACTTTGATTATTAATATACAACTTGCGTTGTTGTTCATTGGGATATTATGAAGTAGCTAAGCAGTATTCGTTGGTGGCTAGGGCCCGGTCTCTAGTGGATCTTACTGTTTTTCCTTGTTTTATACTTTTTCTGTTTCCTGCAAGTTTATTCTGCTTTATATCTTTGTAGTTGACTTATTTCCATTAATTCGGATTCCTGGTATTCATTTCATTAATGCGCAATCCTAGTTGGTTTATTTATTCATTTCGTGGATTGAATTAGTTATCAGTTAAAGAATCATTTTTGTTTAATTAAAGAATAGAGCGTTATTGATTAAATGCTTTCCTTCTATCCAATAGTTTAAGTCCAGCTGAAAGAACTCAGTTAATGCTATGATGCTCTTGGTTGATTATCATTCGAATTGGTTGATTAAGATTGAATTATGCTTTTGTTTGAGATTGAGTCATGATGCTTAGATGAATTATTTCCCTTAAAGTTACAAGCTTGAGATTTATGATTGCATCCATTTACTCTTGTATTGAATTTAATAACTTATTTTAAAGCATTACTCTTTGTAATTATAGCTTGCACATATTGTGTACACTCTTGGAATAAAAAGACTTACCCAGGTTGATAATTAATGTGAGGCAATTAGGAGTTTTAAAAGACACCTTTTAGAACCCAACAACAGCTATAGCCAAGGCATATCTCAAATTATACATCAAACAAGACCTTATACCAAATGGGACTCCTACACCAAACATTGTGAGGTCTAATTGGGACTTCATGCCGGGGAGATCCCCTGAATGTTGGCAAGTCCAACACTGTCAACAGGCCCTTATCCCATTTCTGAACTAAGTCACCGATTTCAAAAAATTTATCACTTACTAAACTTGTATCAATTTAATATTTTACCAATTGCTGGTGATGAGCATGAGTTTGCTTGGCTTTATCTCTTTATTCCTCTAACTTTAAAATTTGAGACATATTTAATTGTAAAGTAGAGCTAGGTTGTTCCTCTATATATTGCACTAGGGTTAGTGAAGAAAGAGCTAGATTACGAGGTAAAATAGATTATTTTGTATACACTAAGTGATAGGGAGATGTTCCTAAAGAGATTTTATGAGTAATTTTTTCAGCCCATAGGGAAAAGACCAGAGCTTTGTGCCAATTCTTTTGATTTTGGTCAATAGTTCGCTTCATGATATTTATGAGATTTTTATTGGTAGATTGTTCTAAGAAATTTCCCTGAGGACAGTATTTTGCATAATATTTGAGTTTAAAACCTCTCTTGAATGCAAATTTAGTAATAGAATTTCTAGAAAAATAAGATGCATTTTCAAATACAAGGGCAAAAGGAAGGCCAAACCTAGTGATTATAAATTGATCAACAAATTTGATTATAGTCTCAAAATTGACCACCTTGAGAGGTATTTATTCCACCCACTTGGTGAAATAGTCCATAGCAGTCAAAATGTACATATGTTGTTTAGAAGAGTGAGGAATGATCTCACCTATAATATCCAGTCCCCATTGCTCAAAGGGTTGCTCAATGTTAACTGGCTGTAAAGGCAAGGCTGGTTTCCTTTCCCTCCCTGAAGGTGTTTGACAGACTTTAAATTTTCTGACATAAGCATGAGCATCTTTGAATAGAGTCAGCCAATAGTAACCAACATGTAATATCTTATGAGAAATAATGTCCCCACTATAATGTCCACCAGCTCGTCCATCTTGTAGTTCCTATAACACTTTTTTTGCTTCAGGTTTCTCTAGACATATTAGTGAAAATGAATCATAATTTCTTCTAAACAAGACATTATTGACAAGCTGATATTGATTAGCTTTAATCCTCAAAGCTCTCTTTCTTTTGTAATTGAGTTTTACTAGAGCATAACCATTTTTTAAATAAAAAATTAAATCAACATACTCAGATTCAATTTCAACAAGGAATACCTCTGAAATTTGAACATTATTACCTGAATCTTCATCAGCTGAAGTGTCAAAAGCTCTAGTTATTGAATTGCAAAAACTTTAACCTTTTACTATTTTAGCTGGATTTATCTCTAGATCGTATTCTTGTAGGGAAATAACCCAATTAGCCCTATTTTGTCCTAATTCCTTTTGGATAAGAAAATTTCTGATCGTAGGTAAACGAACAATTACTTTCGTATGTGATTTTAGGAGGAAAGGTCTAAAATGCTTTATTGACATAAAAACTACAAAATCTTGTTTTTCAACTTCTGGATATTTTAGCTCAACTCCTTGTCAATTTGAGCTAAATAACGCAATGGGAGCTTCAACTTGTTGTTCATTGGGTTGGGTCAACACTGCTACATAGGATTGTTTAGAAGCGAAAGTGTATATAACAAATTCTTTAAAAAAATTCGCTGTTGATATTCAGGGAACATCTTGTTGAAAATAATACTGAGAAGGGGGGGTGAATCAGTATTATCTAGTCCTTTTAACAATTCTTCCTTATTTATACTTTGAATTATTTTTGCACATCAGTACCATAAAACAATGAGCATGAACAAGAAAAACAGGCAGTCACATCAAAGAACACCAGATATAAGGTGGAAACCCAATGTGGGTGAAA